>APFE030756343.1:73719-93495 GCA_000404065.3 Pinus taeda
TACCAACATGACTAATCATCCACAAATAGCATCCTGCAACTCATAGATCATGATCCATATGTCTAAAAATAGACATAGTCTAAAAATAGACTTGCGCAATTTGCCTGCGGGCCCACTTAGTGAAGGCGACTCTTTTCACTAAGCTCCATCATCTTGTTGCAATCTCAACATTAAGCAACCAATGATCATCAATCTTTACATAGAACGCTTTTGCATTCTTTGTGTTGTGCAATCCCCCCCCCGGTACCTTGGGAATGGGAGGATTGCCCCCAAATTCATTGGAATTTGAAGAAAAAAGAAGAACTTGAGTGGTATGCAGTTCACTCTCTACAGGAAAGATATGATCAACTGAAGGTGGAACCAGGTCAACCACTTTCTCAACCAATGGTTGGTCAAGAACGGGCTCATGGGATTCACTTTCATGGAGAGTGGGATTGACTAGAGATGAATTATGATCAATCATTTGATCAACTAGTGGAGGATTAGGGGAAAGATTTTGATAACCAGTTGGAAGATGAGGATAAGAAGTTGTAAGGTTGTCTAACACTTTTGACGCTTTATTCATATATGGACAAAGGTGAATAGGATGATACCCTTCACATAAACTACAAGGAAATTTGACTTTACCCTTTTTCCCATGGACCTTACTATCACTAGTTGAGGGTTATCACCAGCATGATCTCCATAAGTTGATGGAAAAGGCTGATGTAAGCCTATGGACCACACTTCTAATACCTTGGGAATACCAATATAATCTCTAAGAAGGTGGTCACCCTTACATAACTTGAAAGGGAATTTGACTTTACGGGGTTGACTAGAAGGTTTCTCCATACTAGTTTCATCCATAACAATGGATGCTTGGTTGTCTCTCTACTTATTATTATTCTTCTTAATCTTCATTTTCTTCTTCTTCTTATTCACCTGGTTACTAACTTGTAGGTTTTCACCAGACAAAGAGGAAGAAGATTGAACAGGCGAAGAAGGCAAAGAGTCAAATTTAGGATCAACTGGAGGTTGATATTGTTCAGGTGGAGGAGAACACAGTTGAGAAACAGTTTGGATAGTTGGAACCATAGGGGTCGAAAATAACCAAACTAGCAAACCAATGGTAAATCTAGAAAGGGAAAATGTTGCCATATAAAGAGCACCAATATTTCCAAAAGAAGTAAAAGGACTAGGATTCCCCTCAGAGGGGTTTCCTTGATTTTTGGACTTAGGAATTGTTGCCATTAGTCTCAACCTAAGATCTACTAAGGATTATTTCCACAGGAAGGATGTTGTTCCATAGTCAAATAATTGATTTCAGAAATTAAAGACACAAACAAAAGAAAGGGGTAACTAGGCAAAAGGGTTTACCAAGCGACCGTGAACTGCGATATACACCTTGGTGAATCAAGGAATTAACGTACGACAACTAATCTCCCAAAATTTTGTGTTCGGTGTATCACTATATACAAGGTGGAAGACTCAGTTACCTATGGATGGATAGGAACCTATAGGGGACTCCAAAAATATACTCGCTGGTACGTGGGAGTGCAGTCCGTAGTAGTGTTGTCTAGTGTGTAACCATTCAATGAGAGTGTTTATTTATACTTTTCATGCGTGGAGCGCCATCCGATATACCCGAAGTTACTTGGAGAACAATCCTATACACTTACGTACATGGAACGAGATTTCAACCTCATGATGCAATGCTGGCAAACAACAACATCTCCTACGTTTAACGACGTCAGAACACGTCTCTAGCCTAGACCTCTAGATGTTTGCGTTAATGTTCCAAATGCTCCTTAGATTAATTGAGATGAATTCTAAAGTTGATCTTGAATTATGTTTCGGTTTCAAGACTCAAAATTGATGTCACCTGAACACACCTACGATGCCAATAAATTGAAAAAATGATTCTTTCCATTTTCGATGAATGCTATCTAGTGTAGAGAAGAAGTGTAAACATTGATGCAACAATAAAAAATGCAACCAACAATAACTTCCTAACTAGAACTCTCAATTCCACAATTCCAATGCAACGATAAAAAAGTAAAAGAATTTTAATTCACTAAAGTTCACCTACATGAATTTTTTTTCTTTTTAAAATGAATTACGATGCACTTATCAACTTTCAACACTAAGCAATGTAATCTATGCTCAATGACAATATCAAAAAACAACTTTCTAGTTTAATGTAATCTAATGCAATTTCCAGAAGTAATGATCAATTTTGACATGAAGGTTTAACAAATGCAAATGCAATTTCTTTTTGGTTTCCAAAAGAACTAAAAATACTTATGAGACATCAAATCAGTAACGCGTGCAAGCAACAAAACAATAAATTCGATTACCCAAAGAACTAAAGATTCAACTAAAGTTTGTTTTCACTACTTAAACAAGGGATAGACTTTTTCAAACCACAAAGAATCTAACAACAATAATTCAAAATTCTATGCACACAGAGCAGGAGAAAGATTTTAGAGATCAATACATTCTAGGTCTTCTATAAAAAACCCTAAAAAAATCTCATTTTTTGGAGCAACGCTACTGTAATGGTCAAAATCTGCATCGACAGGGTCTTCAGTGCTATGTTTTGCAAAAAAAAGTGCTCTGGGTGAGAAAATCTTAGGAAAAAACAAACAAAGTTGAACAGAGACCTAGATTTGACACTCTAAACCACACACCACTTAGAATGTGGGTCCACAATCAATCAAAGTTATGGATCACTAAGAGGTTGGCCAAACCTATCAAAAGAGATGAAAGACAAAGGAGGTTTGAAGGGTTATGTACTCCCCAGCAGAGTTGCCATTTTGCTGTGCAGGAAATCCTTTCTACGGACAGAAACGATCCCTATTGTCCTATGGGAGGATCTAGCAACAAATGAAGATAGATATATGTAAACTTTCCTATTTTATACTAGAAAACACAAAGGAGGATAGATGACCTACCTCACTTTGATGCTAACATCCATTGGTGTTGTCCTTGATTCTTTCGTTTCCAAGCTCAATCTCCTCTTCACCGTTATGGATGAATACCTGCAAGGAATATCACGAGACAATAAACACATACAGAGAAAATTTCTTTCCAATATAAACCATGTAACGGATTAAGGAGTATTACACTAAATGAGCAATAATTGTCACATTTATGGAAATCAAACACATAATGTATTATTAATAGATGATAAAGGGAGCATTGCAACTACTTAAGCCTTGATGTTGGAAGCCTCCTTCAAGTGAGATTCCAAGTCCTAGCCTTAACCTTTAAGAACTCCTTTCTCCTTAGCAAAATGGGTAATAATTGGGCATAGTTCAACACTAGGAAGGCAACCAATCATTGGCCAACCATTAGTGGATAGTAGGGATCTCATTTATAGGGAAGGAGAGGGAGTTGATGATCCATGAAAGGAGGGATAAGTTCCACATCTCAAGGGAAAGATCCATGAAAGTAGGATCAAGGACCAGGAATGGGAGGTCTCATTCCAATATTCATTCACTTGTAACCAACTCGTCGTTTTCAAGACTTCTAGTAAGAGAAGCTTCTCCTACATTTTGGGAAAAATTGCCTGAAGAGGACCAACGTGGATTTTCCTGATAAAAGTAGTGCTGGCAGTGCTAGTCATGTGTTATGCTAGAGGTTACTAGCACGGATTTTCCTATTAAAAGTAGTGTTGGGCTTGCAAAACAAGGTTTTTGACAAGCTCTTCATAATGCTTTCAAGGAAAGTTTTCTTCCTTTTCTTCAGGGATGTTCCAAACATGTTTCATGGTGAATACATTATTTGCAACAACTTTCATCACTTTGCGACATTGACGACACAAAGTGCGACACTTCAAGATACGAGACTAGGAGTGTGACAAAATATTGTATAAAAATCCAAGGTTAATAGCCCATTTCAATTAAAAAAAACCTTAGCCAACCTATTCTTCCTCCCGAACTCATTTATGCCCGCTCACTTAGCCCCATCTTTTCCCTAAGCAAGCTTTCCCCCTCAGGGATCAAGTTATCTTGTCGAGTGGGTCCCCAGGGATTCATTTTGAGCCTCATTTCCCTCACCAACCTACCATGAGGAACTAGTCGCATGATCAAAACCTGCAATAGGAAAAAGTATGCGACCTTGCGACCTCACAATTGTGAAACCCCTGCGACCTTTCCTTAATTGTGAATTATGCGACCTTGTTTATCTTGTGACCTGTGACCTGGAAACCCTCTTGACCTGTGATCTATCCTACCCGAGTCGCATATTTTATCTTTGTGACCTTGGGACTCCCCTGACCTCTATGACCTTGCAACCTTTTAGGTAGAATTATTCCCTTAGGGACTTGCCAAGAGCTCTGCAGCTATGATTTGTGTTTTCCTCCTAGGTTTAATTATTCATGCCATCTCTCTCATTGTGGGACTGTTTGTTTGACATGCTAGGTGATGTCGACCTTGTGTGCATATTGATCTCCTCTTTCTTTGGTGAGATGGAACCTCTTGTAGTAATGTCTTCTCGGAAGAGCTTTGAAAGCAACGTATAGGATACTTACCATGTCCCATCACCTCCTATCTATAGGAACACTGCGTGCAACCTCAACAAGACCACCAAGTTCTCCTGGTTTGGTAATTATGCAGAGTTTCTAAACAGGACATCCTTGAAGACTAGGAGGATTTACAAGTGTATATCAATGAGAAGAGGTCTGGGTTCCACAAAGTGGCTTCGCATCCTCCTATATTTATGTGCGCCGAAACCATCGACTGGATTATACAGAACACAAACACAGATCAGTGGGTAGTGAGAAATAACACAGGTCAAGCATTCAAAACTATCTCTTCAGTGGACATTGTTGCTTACTACAAACTACTAAAAAAGGAGAAATCATTTAACACCCGATGGTTGTCAGGTTTTGTAATTCCAACCAAGGACATTATGAGGAATTGGTGGCAACACCCATCTAAGTTCCGGGTAAATAATGACCAAGTAAACAAGACAAAGGGTCTAAAAAAGGTTTACCAACTCATTACCACCATGATGCATCAATTGTATGATAAGTCTGACATCGACACCTTCCACGAGACATGGGTCCCTATCATGTATGTCGTTGCCACTACAGGTACAATTTTCAACTAGGCCAGTATCTTAGCTTTTGCATTAAGGACTAATATAGTTGCATCTAAGCATCCTGAGGCAGGCCAACCATTAGAGTTTTACATGGCCTCGTACCTATTGGATGCGTTTTGTGTGAGATGTCATTCCTATCATTGGAGCAACAACTAGACCACAATTGCGGCAGAGCCTGCACACCAACACTACAAGGTCTTTTGGGACCCAGACTATAAGAGTGTACATGACTCCACCTCTGAAACGTTAATCACCCCATTATACCAATTTATTTTTAGGGACGACCCTCCTTGCATGTTTAAGAGGGCCATGGAGACCCTCACTAAAGTGGCAGATTAGTTCCCTATCCAGCAGGGCACATTTATTAGGGTCTTTGGCTCATACAAAACCCCTCACATGCTTCCTCAATTTTCCACAGATAAATTACTGATGCAGGAAGTGTGTTATCAAATGATCCAAGGCTTTTCAAAGACATTGAGTAAAGGGAAGAGGAAACCCTGGACTGCCTTCCCTCTTACTATAGGAGCTTACATGGTTGAAAAATTCAAAGAAGTTGAGGCGAAAGAGGAGTAAATAAAGAGGTTCCATTTTGTGACTTTTAACCACCATACTTATGACCCCGAAAGAGTAGTAGAAACTCATTGCAAGAAATCCAATCTCAACTGGTCATACCTGCACACCAGGCACACTCACGAAGACAAAATTAGAAATTGGTACAATGCAGCCAGGGAGTTCAGTCCCAGTGAACAACAAGAAAAAGATGACGAGAAAGTCAGGCATTCCCAAGAAAACGTGAGCTGAAAAGAAAGGCCTACTTCACTTAAGAGGAAGAAAGAGAAACAAAAGGCAACATGGAAACTAAAGAAACACAAAGGCAAAGAAACAAAAGATCCCCCGAGCAACCAAAATGAGGGTGAAGATGATGAAACATTGGAGCAAAGAAATGTGATCTTGGAAAAGAAAAAAAAGAGCTCAAGAGAAAAAGAGAAGAAGAACTCAGACAACCACATAAATCAAGAGACAAAAGGCCTGAATACCAACTTGAGAAGAAGTGACAAGAGGAAGAAAATAGGAAGAAACAATTAGAGGAGGAACGATTGAAAAAGAAAGAGGAGTATAGGGCCCAAGAAGAAGAAGAGACGGGAACAAGAACAACAAGAGGATAAATGCAACCAAGTAGAAGAACTCAAGAAGAAATAAGAACAAGAAGAATAAGAAAAGAAGGGATTGGTGGAGGAACAAAGGAGGAAGGCAGAGGAAGAAAAGAAAAGAGAGGAAGAAGAGGGATTAAGGAAATGACAGGAAGAGACCGACAAGAAATCTCAACACGAGTCCGAACAACAAAAATAATTCAGTGAGAAAGTTGAACTACCTCCACTAGATGTCACCCCCATCCACTCCCATCACTGGAGGGCATCTTCCTCTCAAAGAGCTAGGAATTCCTAATGAGGGTGAGGGTGAAGTGCTAGACCTAACTCGACTTACCTTCAATCATGTCAATTGCAAGATCATGCAGGAAAGGAGGAAATATTATGCTAGGAACCCTGCCGAGCCTTTGCCTGTGATGACAGAGAAGGAGATCATCCTAAATACTACTATAAACCCTAAGATGATCACCTTGGTCGGGACCACCTTTGTGACTGAGTTGAATGTTGGGAGAATGAGCAAGAAAATTGCATAACTCCAAAGCAAGCTCTATGCATCTGAAAAAGGATTCACCAAAGCATAAGAAGATAAAAGAAATATGGAAGAAGAGAATGCAACACTTCGGTTAGCTCACTCAAGCACGAAGGAATTACAGGTCACAATCAAGGAAGATGATGAAATCCTGAGAGGAGCCATGACAATGGTTTATGAAGAGATGTCAAAATTTCATCGTATTGTGGCCCATATCCTTAGCATATAGGGCAACACAAAAGAAAATATTGCATGCTAAAAGAGGTTTTTACAACTCTGGAAAATATTCATGAATGGACAAACAAATATCCATAGGCATCTATGGTTCTCCCAAAGAAAGATTGAATCACCACCCAGAACGATAAATCCATCTACGCATTAAGATCCAATCACGAGACAAGCTAGCTAGAAATGTGGACAAGGTTCTTGCTTCTTACAGGCATCTTTTGAGTGGATCAAAGTCAGTGATAGAGAACCATGGGGTTCCTTCTATTGGGGAAATTGGAGAAGTGAGGAAGTAGGAGGACATCCTATAGGAGGTCCAAGCATTTATTGACACTTTCAGGCAAGCTTCCAACTCAAGTGACTTGTTGGTTACAAAGGAGAACATTACACGGTACGTGGTGGAACTGGTGAGGATGTACATGAAGTTGATGACTCTAGCCAATCAGATCAATGTCGAAAGAAGCACCCTCATTCTAGACAACCTTGAATGTATGCATAGGCATGATGAAGATCAGTCAAAGATAGCTCCTATAGTTGCTAAATACAAGATCTGGCACACTTACCTTGTGGAGAAACTAGACTTGGATGTTCCATAATTATTTATTACCAAATTGATAGGATAGGATTAGCTTATTTTGTTGAGAATACGAAGATAGAATAGAGTAGAACAAAGTAGGAATTTGAAGAGTCATGAGGAATTCTAAAAGTCACGAGGAAGTCAAAAGGTCATGAGGAAGTCTAAGAGTCAAGACTAGACCAAAAGTCACCCTATTTTCTATAAATACGCCCTCATGGCATATTGTAAAAGACTTTAGTTGTGGACTTATTCTGGTACATATTGTTTTGAGAACTTGTGACCTTCTAATAAATGCAAGGAATAATAGAAGGTTTCCATTGTTGGATTGGATGAAGACTTTATACTTTGATGCTATGAATATTATTAGCTTGATGAATTGGATGTTCCTATGAGATTTGGTGTATTGTCTCCTCATGTATCTTCCAGTGCTACAAGTTTTCCTTTGCAACACATGAATGGTATATGATATGCTGACCCTATGCTTATGTTGATAAATTGCTTTATTGATATTGGCATAGTACTATTGTATATTGTGCACTCACTTGTGTTTGTAAATGCTTGACCATCTTGTACTCATTCTTGGTTGTTAAGTTTATCCTTTAGATATGCGTGGTCTTATTTGAAGTTTTGCTAGCGATGCTTTACTTAAGATTCTTGCTTTGAAATTCTAATATTGTTATTTATGGTATTTGTTTTACAAATCATTTGTCAGTTACTCACTTGTGTTTGTTGAAGTCTATACATTTTGTTAGTCGATATTCCCTTTCTCATCCGAAGCAAACTTCAACCAACTATACGGTAGTCGGGCCTACATACCGGACGATATCCCTAAACCAAATGGTGTAGATTCTAATTGGGATTTTGCACCAGGGAGATCCCTTAGTTGTTAGTGGTAAATTCCATCCTGTCAACAGATTTGGCGCTAGAAGGAGGGCTTGATGGTCGGCACCAACACACGCCCTCGCACATAAACTTCCCATCATAGTAATCAACCCCATCCTGCTTCCCCTAAAACGCCTCTCTATCCTGCCTTCAACCCGCCATTTAGAGATCTCCATCTCAGGGACTCCCAACCTCCCCCACTCAAGAATGCCCCAGTGGGAGAGGAAGCTCCTCTTTATGAAGTCACATATGACTAGTTGAGGGCTTTACATCCTATCACTTGTCATTTTTATAGGGGTTTGAATTGCAGCCCCGCCACTATCTCTCTACCTAAACCACACACCTCCAAGCCTCACCATACCCGTAAAGACATCATGGTTAATTTGGTACTACATCTGATTCAGATGATTTTGGATGGTTATGCGAACGTCATTGAAAGACTCTCGATTGAAGGATTAGAAAGCCCCTGAACATTCGACAGGGAAGGCCCAAGAAGAAAAATCATGAGAGGTAATAATCAACTGCAGTAGGAGAATACAAGGGAAAATAATTAACTGCTGCTGGAAGATATGCGAGTTAACAGTCAACTGCTGAGGGGAAACATTGAGGTGCCCCTGGGGTAGGGAAATTATGAGAATATCAGAAACCAAATTAATATTTAGAATGTAGATCCTCCCCATAACGAGTGGCCTTTCAACTTCCCTAGGAACCTGGGAAATTTTAGAAATGTTAGGAACTCCACATATTTAGGACATTTGAGGGTCCCTCGAGGTAATGGAAGACAACCACCCCACACCAGTGAAGGGTTTAGGTCGGGCACTGAAAGTGATTCTGAGGGCAATACCAACCACATCATATTTCCTCTTCCACCAAGAGCCAACCGTCAACAACCTTTAGCCTAGATGGCTCAGTCCCATTTAGGCATCTTAGGCCCCCTTCATGATATGCCTCGTCACTTTGAGAAACACCTTCTAAAGTTTAACCTTGAAAAGGGAACCATAATTGAGGACCATATCAATAATTTTTACCTAGCCCTGCAAATGATGAGAGTGTAATATGATGACATGGCTTACAGGATTTTTCCTCATACCATAGAAAATAAGGTCACAACCTGGTATCGGTCCCTGCCTATGGCATCAAATACGTTCTGGAAAAAATTTCTTAAGAAGTTCTCTGAAGACAAGACACCATCCATGCTCCTCACTGAATTGAGCACATTAAGTGCCATAAGAAGGAAAAGGTCAAATGTTTTAACCAATGATTTACTACCATCTTGAATAATTTTCCAACATGTGTAGCTCTTGATGATTCTATCACTGTTGACTATTATACTAGATCCCTCCCACACGATATTGTTGTGTTCGTCAAGTGTGAAGACAAAGCCACCTTAGTGGATAACTTTGCATAAGATCTTATCATGGAGAAATATTTGTTGTTTATAGGAGCCCTTGAGCACGACCTGAGAAGGGTCTAAGCCAACAAATGAGAAAGCCCAAGCCTCAACTAGCAAATCTGGTGATAAGGACAAGGATTCCTTCGATTTCAAGGGATTAGCCAAATCCTTGAAGCAATTAATGAATGAGGTCTTTGAATTGAAAAGGAAGACTAATGAGACCTCTTTGGGTAGTAAATTGGAGAAACCTTTCTATTGAAGGAACAATAAACCCCCCCCCCACAAAGTCATCTTAGAGCTCTAATACATATTTCAATGTAAAAGAGTTGGGTAAGGTGAATTTATGCACTTTTCACCAAGCCTCTTATTCAGAAAAACCTAGTCCACAATAAATACAGAACATGACTATGGTAGTGACCCAGCTACTAGAGGATCAGGCCATTGGAGATGATGAGGAATATTCTAACGATCCTGAGGAAGAAACCACACCTCCAGATGAAAACGTTGGTTCTGCTATCCTAGCTTTCGAAGTCATCTGTGGGAGAGAGGTATAATCCCTCCAAGAAGCCAACATAGGCGACACTCCCCCCCCTAAGCCTCCAAAGACTTATAATCTTAGGAGAAAGGGGCTGATATCAAACTCTACTTTGGAAGAGAAAAATATGGCATTACTGAGGAGGATCCTTCCTCCTAACAACTCAATTGAACCACTGACCCCTACTCTTAAGAGTTCGTCTAGACAAAACCCGAACGATGCCTCAGTAAGTGGAAAGGGAAACTCATCTATGCCTGGAATATTGGCTAAGTTTGCCAAATCCCCTTCACTTCCTTAGACATCCCTAGAAGGAACTATACCTTCAAACTTGGGATATAACATCATCGAAGATATGAAGAAGACAAGGGCCAACATTTCACTTTATGAACTCGCCAAGATAACTAAGAAACATGAACTAACTACCAAAGCCTTCGCTACCTCGTCTTCAACCAACAAAGCTACCTCTTCTACAAAGACAAGCTCTCCCAGTCAATCTTGGGCCTTAGTCAACCTTCAATCTATTGTTAACACTGCAAATGAAAATTCGAGAGGTTCAACACCCCTATTCCTTTTAACTTTCGAAATCTTCAAATACAACATGCACAATTGCCTTGTCGACTCCGGTGCATCAATTAATGTCATGACTTTATCAGTGTGCAAAAAGTTAAACATTCAACCTTAGAAGACAGACGCCAAGATCATCCAATTGGATAAATCTCAAGTCCCCACCATAGGTGAACTAAATAATGTGGTAATCAGGTTGTCCTTCGATTCTAGGGTGCATCAATGCATCGATATAGTTGTTGTTGAAATTTCAAAATAATATAGGTTGTTTCTTAGTAGGGATTGGTCGAGCAAACTCCAAGGGTATTTTTCCATTGACTGGTCCCACTTATGGCTGCCTTACGAAGGAAAGAACAACCAGATCAGAGTTAACAACGAACCCTACATGAAGCATATGATCATGGATCTTGAGGGCTCGAATGAACCCATTAGTTTTTCTCAGGAAGAGTTGGGAATGTGGTTTTTGGAAATCGATATTGGGTGCTATCAAGCCTTACCATCACCCATCCCACCTGATACATAGTTGAAACTCCTTTTTTTCCCTCCAGTTGATGCTAATGAAACTTGAACTATAGATGTAAATACATTAAGCATAGATGTAACCAACAATGAAATTTGGACTAGTAGGATTCACATTAGACCAGGAATTTCGAAGTTGTTTCTCAAGAGGTTCGAATTTGCATCTTCAGTGTAGCATGATCTCTTCAGAGTTGGTAAAATGTCCTTCAACAGGATGAGATTAGAATATACCTTGGAAGGTAGCTCAAATTTCATTGCAAGGAAGGATTGCATGGAGGTGGTGCTTGATGACAACAGATTGTTGGAATATGTCAAGACAAACATTGCAGAACCAAGAACAACTGATTCCTAAAAACTAGCTCAATGGAAGAAAGATGTAGCCAAGGCGAGGTGAATAATCTTGGAGGGAGTGTGATACCACATTGTCTCAAATCTCCATGGGAAAGAAACTCCTTTTGCAATGTGGTAGGCATTGATAGATCTATTCCAGAATACCAATGACCATAGAAAACTGAGCCTCAAAGACAAACTTCAAAATATTAGCATGCAAAAGAATGACAATATTCCGCAGTATCTCAACAGATTTACCCAAGTTCGTGATGAGGGAGTGGTTGGTGTGAATATTTCAGAAGATGAACTAGTGAGCCTAGCTCTTATAGGCCTTCCCAAAAGTTGGCATAGCTACCAAGACTCGACAAATGGGAGGGAGAAATTACGGAATTGGGAACACTTGTGGTATAATTTGGTACAAGAAGAGATTAGGTAGGATACTAGAGATGGAACTGCATCCAAGGGTGAGCGTGAAGAAAATTTTGCATTGGTTGGAAAGGGAAAGAAGGGAAAAGGGAAGAAATCTCAAACCAAAATAGAATCCAGCCAACGAGGCAAGAAGAAAGTCTTTTCTAAAATAAAATGCTTCAATTTTCATGAATTTGGGAAATACGCTACAAAGTGTCCACACAAGATGTATGGCAAGAAGAACTCAGGAGGAGATAGACTTCAGCCTTATCACATGCGTGGCCAACACTATGATGAGGAGTGTGTGGTACTTGGACTCTAGTGTCTCATTCCACATGATAGGGTGTAGAGAGTTTCTGAGACCTGGAGGAGAAATATCACTAAAATCATATTGAGCTTGGGGACAATAGAAGGTACAGTGCTACCAGGATTGGTATAGTAACCTTTTAGAGGGAGTCGGGATCTCCTCTTTGCCATTGGTACAATAACCTTTTAGCGGGAGTCAGGATCCCCTCTTTGCCTCAAATATGTCATGTTTTTTCCAGGCATAAAGAAGAATCTCATCTCTGTAGCAGTTTTGGAAGACTATGGTTATGATGTGATGTTCATCAAAGGGAAAGAATAATTGAGACACATAACCACTGGATAAGTGAAGCAAATCAGGGTTCGAGTTGAGAACCTGCACAAGTTGGATGTGGAAGATTGTGCTGCATTAAGAAGTTTGTCAAAGAAAGTGCAGAGTCACGATGTCGATGAAATTTGGCACATAAGATTGGGCCATTTGCATCATGGTGCCTTGAAAATTATGCAGCAAATAACCACTGGTCTCCCTAAATGAGTAGTTGAGCAACAAGATGTCTGCAAAGGTTGTACCTCGGGGAAGTATGTGAAATCCACATTCAATGATCGATACAAAAAAGCCCAAGAAATATTGGAAAGAGTCCACTTTGATATTTGTGGACATTTCTCGACAGCTTCTACTCCTAGACACAAATATCCTATTATTTTTATTGATGATTTCTTAAGAAAGTGTCGGATCTTCTTCATACAGAAGAAGGATGAGACATTCTCAAAGTTTGTAGAATTCAAGGCCCTAGTTGAGAAAAAGGCTAGCAAGAAGGTAAAGGCTCTCGGGAGTGACAATGGATGTGAGTATGTTTCGAATGACTTGAAGGATTTATATGCAAAAGAAGGCATTTAAAGAGAGTTGACAACACCCCACAACCCACAACAAAATGGGGTAGCTGAGAGAAATAACTTGAGTATTGTTGGAGCTGCAAGAGCTATGCAACATGACCAAGGCCTACCACTGCATTTATGGGGAGAGGCATGTAACACAACAATCTACTTGTAGAATCAGAGTCCTCATCGGGTTCTTGGTATGATTACTCCTTAGGAGGCTATCTTGGGGAGAAAGTCAGATGTGTCTAACTTCAATATTTTTGGAACCTCTGTTTACTACCATGTCGCCAAAGATTCAAGGAAGAAACTTGAGCTGACAACACAATTGGTATTTTTTATGGGTTACACTGAAACTCCATGTAATTGCCATGTGTACTTACCTTCCCTCAGAATGATAGTTGTGCGAAGGGATGTAAAGTTTGATGAGGAGAAAGTGATGTGGTGATCTCTTGAGAGGGAGCTTTAGATCCCACATGAAGAGGATATTTTAGCTCCAAAGGAGGAGCCCCAAGAAGTTTTGGAACAACCAAAATTAGAGAAGCAGAGAGTGGAGACATCCACTCAAGTAGAACCATGCAGAGAAGGGAGAAAAAGAACCAGGGAAGTTGATAGAATTGTGTAAAATGCAAGGGAGAATATGGGAGATCCTTCAAATCTACGTAGGAAAAGGAGGTCACCTGAGAGGTACACTGGCTACATGGCTCTAATGACTGAGCTTGTAGAGACTGAGCCATCCACTTTTGAGGAAGTAGTAGAGAAACCTGTTTGGATTGATGCAATGGTGGAAGAATACAAATCCATCATGAATAACAATGTTTGGAAGTGGCCATAAGACCTGTAGATAAATCAATTGTGGGTTCGAGATGGATCTTCAAGGTTAAGCATGTAGCATATGGAAGCATAGAGAAGTATAAAGCCAAATTTGTGGACAAAGGATTCTCTCAAGTTAAAGGAATTGACTATGAGGAAACCTTCGCTCTTGTAGTAAGGTATTCATCCATTAGATCAATTCTTGCATTGGCTGCATATATGGGATGGAAGATCCACCAGATGGATGTAAAAACATCAATTCTCAATGGTGTTATTGAGGAGGACGTGTATATCGAGCAATCAAAAGTTTTTAGGACATTTGATCGGGAGTCTCATGTGAGCAGACTCAAGCAAGCATTATATGGTCTCAAACAAGCACCCCGTGCTTGGTACACAAAGATCAACAATTATCTCACTGGTTTGGGCTTCACCAAAAGTGAAGTAGATGCAAACCTATATCATATTTTGATAGAGGGTAGACTACTTATCATTGTTTTATATGTTGATGATTTAATATTAACAAGTGATGAGCAACTGATCAGCTCTTGCAAGGAGGACCTTGGAAGGGAATTTGAAATGAAGGACGTGGCTCTCATGCACTACTTCCTTAGGCTAGAAGTATGACAAGGCGATGGGGAATTGTTTGTGTCTCAAGGAAAGTATGCCAATGATATACTACAAATATTCTACATGGAGAGTTGTAAACCCATGGAGACACCTCTAACAACCAACTGGAGGAAGGAAACTACCACTTCAGGTGAAGAGGTGGATGCTACCATTTACCGATAGTTAGTGGATTCATTGATGTATCTTGTGAACACACGACCATATATGTGCTATGCAGTCAAACAATTGAGGCAAGTTATGGTTAAGCCATCCAAATTATATTGGAAGGCAACTAAGCATGTTTTACGGTACCTCAGAGGCACTACCTAGTACGAATTATGGTACAAAAAAACATAGGGAGTGAAGCTGTGTGGCTTCACAAATGCAGATTCGGCAGGGATTCCATTCGACTGAAAGAGGACATCAGGTGGAATTTTCATTGTGGGTCCACAACAGTTTCCTGATACAACAAGAAGCAAAGACCTATGGCGCTTATCTCGGTAGAAGCAAAATACATGGTTACAAGTCAAGCAACATGTGAGGCGATCTGAATGAGAAAGATACTTGTGGAACTATTTGGTCAAATAATGGATCCAAATATGATCTATTGTGATAATTAGAGTTGCATTAATCTCTCCGAAAATCCGATATTTCACAATCGATCCAAGCAATATTATATATTTATATATATATATATATAATATATAATATATATATATCCAGTATCATTATTTATGGGACTGTGTGTAAAGGCGGATAATGTTGCTACAATACATTTTGACAAAGGATCAAGATGTTGACATCTTGACAAAGGATTTATTAAGAAGGAAGTTTGAGTTCCTCAAGTGCAAGATAGGGGTGGTTGATAATCCCTTTCTTGTTGAGAGGGAGTGTTGAGAAGTGTAGTAAGAAAGTCTCAAGTTGACTTTACCTAAGTCAAATTGAGAAAATTCGAATTTCCACATCAGCAAACAACTTGGATGTAGTTAAGTTTGGTGACATAGCTCTTATCACTCAGTTAGCTTAGTAAATTCAAGTTAGAGTGCTTGGAGTTCAATTATACATGTGTGTTTGCAAAAATTTAGTAATCCAATTCAATTATATCCAGTTGAGTTTAGCTAAACTAGTTCTAATAGTTGGAGGAACTAGTGAAAGGTCAGTTGTACAATAGGACAACAGTCTATCTTAGTGATCATCCAGTTAAATGATCAATCATCCTAAAAGAACTAGTGCATGCATAGAATTCGAGTTCCTAGCTGTGGTGGAGTTTCCAAGGTAGTGTAACAAACATTTGTAAACTAGTTTGAGTGTACAGGTGTTGCATGCAAGCAGATGGTCAAACATTGGGAATTGTGGCAATCAATTGGAGGAAAATTCCTAAAAAATAGGGGATAATTCTCTAGGAATTGCGCAAGGAAATAAGGGCTCAAGCATAGGAAAATATTGACTAAGTCTAGGTCAGAGCTTCTCATTAAGAAGAGAGATAGGCTATTCACTTGCAGGTTGAGATAGAAATTGTAATACATCTCTATTCATCTAATTAATGCGAAGAGGCTTGAGGGGTTTTTCCCAGTTGGTTTCCCCTAGAAAAATATTGTCCATGTGTGTTATTTCTTATTGCATACATGAGATTGTTGTTCGAAATTGTGAATTGAATTCTGCAGGTCAGTAGAGTAGAATTGTCTCTTGATTTAGATTAAAATTTCTTGAGCAATTGTGATTCTATAACCAAATTTCTATAGTCATTTAGCCAAATGTAGGCCGCTTATTAATCCCATTACAGATAATTAAGTTTTGGTAACTACAAAGCTTGATAAGCTCGGTACCAAATAGGTTCTTGGTTATATCTTTAGAATTTCTTTTGAATTTACGATCTAAGTCATAATCCTCATAAAGCCATAAGGGGTTAGGGTTAGTGTTATTAATTAATAGAGTAGCTTAGTTAGTAGTGGTTCTAGCATTGAAGTCCCCAAGTAAAAGGATGTTTCCTTCCTTCCTTACACTGTGAATGACTTTTTCTAAGGTAATGAAGGGGCAATTCTTATCCATGTTATTTTTATTATAGGAGGAAGAGTTGATAGGAGAAAAATAACAAATTGCGAGAAAAATCCTATTGGCAGAGTAAAAATTTTCGATCCAAATGTTTTGATTGAGGGGTTCAATCTTATGAAGTCAAATGTGGGAAGAATTAGTATTTTTTATATAACAGACTATACCAGCAAATCCTCTATGAGAGGATTTCCTATTTCAAGTAGACCAAAGAATGAATACATCTATGTAGGGGACCCTAGATTCGTCATGCTTCCAGATTTCAACTAAGAGAATAAGATCAATATCACTCAGGATCCAACTTAACATAGAACCTTTACGCTATGGAAAAATATGACAGTTCCACACGAGGATCAAGAGTGTTCCTAATCCCTATTTATCACTTTTATTTTGGGCTCTATCTCTAATAATAACTTTCCTATTTTTAATGATTGCCCATTTACCTTCTTTTCTTGCTTCCTTTACCTTTTTGACTTCTTTCCTTGGTTTAGCTTGATCTTCTGGAATAAGGTATTCATTTTTAAAGATTTATGACCCTTTTAGACTTGGAGATTTACTAAGTATATCTAATTTGTTGTTATTGCAACTTAACTTAACATGGATTAGTCTATGTTTATGCTCAAGAATCTTTCCAACCCTTTTTGCTTTTATTAAATAATCCATTTGAATTTGTGAGATAATTTTCAATTGTTCTTTTACTATTTCTAATGTGTCCTCATTGTTTTGCTCTTTCATACCAACAATTATAAGATTTAGGGCTCTTTTGTGGCACTCATGATCCAATTCAATTAATTTGTTCATTTCCTCTTTTATGGGGTTGATATCTATTTTATTCGTTATGCTACTTAGTGCTAAATTATTATCTAGTTTTTCTTTTAATTCTTTAATCTCATCTCTCAAGATGTAATTTTCTTTGACCATTAATTGTTTTTTCTGTTCTATTTCTTGCATCCTATCTTTCATTCCTTGCATTTATGTCTCAAGTGATATCATTTTACCTTCTAATGACATCACAATTATAATAAACTAATGCTTATCAATATTGTTAAGCTGTAGAGGTAAAATTGAGATTATAGAGTCAATTTACCATTGGTGACTTTGGAGCTCCAATTTCTCCATTGGTGACTTTGGAGCTCCAGTTTCTCACAACCCACAGTTTTTCCAATTATATTCTTACTTAATATAACTTATTTAAAGGCGTGAATTCTTATGTAATATAGTGTATTTAAAAATGTGAAAACTCATTTATAATTTGTCTTTAGACCATGAATGATCATTGACATAAATCAGCTTTACGGCTAGGATCAATGAATGCAATCTTGATTATTCCTGAAGGAGATCGAACGAGGCGAGCTGTTGGGAACATAGAAATTAAACGAACGAAGGAAGCGGTTGGGCACATAGAAATTAAAAGAACGAGGGTTTCTGTTGGGCACGTAGAAATTCTAATTTGAACGATAATCTCTGCGGCCTTTGTGCAATATTTACCTGAGCATAATTATGATTTGAATGATAATATCTGTGGCCTTTGTGCAATATTTACCTGAGCATAATTCTGATTTCAACGATAATCTCTGAAACCCTACTCACAACGAAAGAAGTTTTCTCACAACGATAATCCAAATGTCATGGATAACTTTGAAACCCTGCTCACAACGAAAAAAGTTTTCTCATTAGAAGACATTGATTTTGGGATTAAACGCCTGGAAAATGGGAAAGCTAAGGACATTGAAGGTTACCAGGCAGAAATCTTAAAAATTGGAGGTCCTGTCCTCATCCCCCACATCCACAAGCTTTTCAATCAAGCGGTCAAGCAAGGGTTCCCTAAACCATGCACTGAGAGCCTCATTATCCCTATTTTAAGTGGGGATACAAATAACCCCTCTAATTATCGGATAATTATGATTAACCCTCTCTTAGCCAAGTTATATGGTATTATTTTAGAAAAGAAGTTGAGCATATGGCTTGAAAGTGAAGGTAAGCGGGCTAAAGGCCAAGCGGGTTTTAGAAGGCATCACTCAACAACATACCACCTCGTTACGCTTAGGATCATTGTGGAGGAATGTTGTAATGATAAATCCAATCTCTTTTGTTGCTTTGTGGACTTTAGAAAGGCTTTCGATACGGTTCCTAGAAACAACCTTTAGAATAGATTAGAAGAGCTAAAGGTTCCTTTTGAGTTGAGAGTTACTGCTATAAGGTTATACGAGAATGTAACTTCCAAGCTAAAAAGAAATGGGGGGTGGTCGAAAGATATTAAATGTAATATCGGAGTTAAACAAGGTTGCCCCCTCTCCCCTATCCTACTTGGCATTTACATCGACAAGCTTGAAGGTTATTTAGAGGAAGTACGATGTGCTGGCACAATCTTAGCTGGGATAGTCATCATCCTTCTTCTCCATGCTGACAATATTGTTCTTCTCGCAAGGTGCCCATCTGATCTTGATAAGCAACTTAGGCTTCTTAAGGATTTATGCTCTACCATGGGTATGATTGTTAACACTGACAAAACAAAAGTTATGAACCAAGAAGGATACTTACACTAATTTTATGTATGACAATAGTAACTTGGAGGAAGTGTATTCTTACAAGTACCTAGGAATTGATATTCATCACAAGCTCAACTAGAACTATAGCATTGAGGAAAGGATTAATGGAGGGTGGAAAGCTTATTTTGGTCTTGAAAATAATTATAAAACGACAAACCTTGTAATGTGGGATAAAAAGAAGTTCCTCCTTGAAACTTTAGTCACTCCTGTTATCTTATATGGATGTGATGTCTGGGGTTGCAACATATCTAGAGAATCTTGGAGAAAGATTGACCAAATCCAGAAGCGTTTTATAACGTATAACCTAAAAATTAAAAGCAATACACCCTATCCTATTCTCCTTATAGAAGTAGGTCTTTCCCCTATCGAGAGCCTAGCTATGACT
>APFE030756343.1:129825-142407 GCA_000404065.3 Pinus taeda
TGTTTGTTCTCTCTTTGCTTGTGCAGGTGTCCGTCCGCGAGGATAGTGGAGGACTGTGATCGGCTAGAGCGAAGGAGCAAGAGGATCATCTCTTCGTCAAACATAGCGTTGGAATCCAAGTAGGTTTCCTTTACCCACTTGTTAATTACAGCTAGGAACCTGTAGAGTAGCATTGTTTGATTGTTGCTAGACCCCCGTTGGGCTAGTAGGGATCGCCTCTATCCGTAGAGGGGATTTACCTCTCCAACAATTTGGCGACTCCGCTGGGGATTGCCTGTCTCTTCGTAGTTCATCCTTGTTTTGATTTGATTTTTGCTTCTTTGTCAAAGTTTGGGGATTGGTTTGCTGTTGATTTGTTTCCTGGTTCATCCTGGGAACTACTTTAATTGCTTTAAAAGCCTGTTGCCTTGATTTGGGGGTTTTTTGGTTCGATTCTATTTGTTTTTTAGCCTCAGCGCGTTTTATTTCAGAACAGGTGCGCTGACATCGCACAGTGTCTTCTTTGTTTTCCTTGTCATCGTGTTTATACATTTAACAGTCGCGCTGACCCTGTTTTCGGGACAGTGCCCTTTATCCGTGTCCTTCCGCGCTGACAGCGCAAAGTTGCTACAGATCTTTTCTTGTCATCGCTTTGTTGCTGAAGGGTCACCCGCGCTGATCCTGTAAAACTCTTTTTTGTCCAACTTTACTCCCTGAACCTCTTGGTTTGGTTGTCCCCTGCTTTTTCCACTTGGCTTTTGACTTGTTTATTTTGGCTAAGCCGTGACACGCTTGCTTACGAAGCCTTGTTCCGCAAGGATTCGTTTGTTGCTTGTTTTCAGTTTCTGCAAAGCCTTCCTTTTTGCTTTGGTTGCTTGGTTTGTTTTTGTCTTGACTTTTGCGATTACTGAAGTGTGTCAAATCGTTGCTTGTCTGGTTTTTGGACTCTCATCCTTCGGGTGTTCGCTTTTCTCCATTGTTTTCACACTCAAACCCTAGGGCACCTAGTGGCCGTGTCTGTCTAGCCTCCCGTTCAGGATCTTGTCCCCTTGGTTGACTAGCCAACTTCGTTTATGTTTTCACATTTGTTTGGTGATTGTTGAAAGTGTTTGATCGTGTTCCAAGTGATTTGCTTTCCTCCTTTGAATTCCTCGGTGTCTTGTTGAGCTTAGATCACATAGCTCATAAGCCTTTGTTTTCCTTTGATTTGGAAAACTGGTTCTTTAGTGATTTGGGAATTGTCTTATGTGTGCATTGAGTGATTTTAATTCTTTCACTTAGTGTTGCTATCTCTCTAGTTCATTTTAAAAGCACTTTTATGTCATTGAAAAGAAAAGCAAACTAGTGTCTTTTGCATTTAATAGTTGAAAGGAAAGAGCATTTCGTTGTTTTGTACTTTCAAGAGAAAAGTTTCATTTCCTCGCTATTAGTTGCATTAGGTTGCGTGATTGCTTCAATTCGTTTTGTTTGTTTGAAAGATCCTCAACCCTCTTATAGTTAGAATTCATCGAACAAAATGATGATCTTTGGAATATAGTTGCATTTAAGTGTTTTTGAGAGATCATACGGTAGGACCCGAAACTAAAACCTAATTCAAGATCAACCGTAAAATAAACCAAATTTACATAAAAACGCATTGGAACTTAACATGAACATCTAGAGGTCTAGGCTAGAGACGTGTTCCGGCGTCTTTAAACCTAGTAGCTTAACGTTGAGTGGTTGGGTGATTCCTCCACGGTGAAACGATAAGTACTAGTACGGATTGGGCTCCCACGTACCGTCGCGTATATATGGGGAGACTCCATTAGGCTTGCACCCTTTATCCATAGGAAGCCGAGTCTGCCGCCTTGTAAACCGTAACGCACCGAACACAGCATTCGGGAAGATTGACTGCAGTACGGGAAGTCCTTGGTTCTCATATGATTGCCAAGGTGTATAAGCAGTTTTACGGGTTGCTTGGTAAACTTTTTTTTTTTTTTTTTTGCCTAGAACTTCTAGAGTAGTCACTTTTGATCCTTTTCAGACTCCCTAAAAGAAAAGGTGTAAGCGAGCGTCTTGTCACTTCGTGCTCGTTAAACATTCGAAGGCGATAGAGTCATCTTTTCGTCCTTTTCTCGACTCTTGAAAAATGAAAAGGTCAAGTTCGGTTCTGATGTCTTAAAATTTATTTGGCCTCGATAACATTACCCTGTTAGATCTTGTGTGGATTAGTTTTGAGTAGGTTCCATCGTTAGCTTGTTTAGGGACTTTGTTTGGTTATCTTGGTGGATCCATCAACTCCGTCTTCGATTCCAAGCAAAGAAGGGTCTCCATCTTCTGTTTCCCCTAAAACTCCGGTCTGTGACGCTCTTCCTATTGTTCCGAGCATCCAGCCGTTGAATTCTCGAGCTCCAGAAGACGATTATTACGAGTTCTTTTACAACCCTGTTTGGGAGCCCTCTAACGAGGATTATCCTGCCACTCCTGTCGGTGCTCCATCTCCGATGGCTTCTTCCGATATGGGCGACGCTTCTCCAGTGTCTAGTGGCCCATCCGCTATATCGAGTATAGATATTCCCATTCCGGCAACATCCCCCGTTATCTCTACACCTTACACCGTTACGTCTTCAGGTGTCACGGTGCCAAGGCGTTACAGATCATTGTGGGATGCTATGAACTCGGCAGCTTCCTCTTCCGTTTGGGGTCAAAACGTCGTCCCTACCACAGGACCGTTTGTTTCCCAAGTCCCCCACTCTGCTATTACAGCAGTCCCCACCAACCCGACCGTTTGTGTCGCGGTATCAACTCCAGTTGTGAGTGAGGTCACAGCTTCATCTGCTGCCACCTCTAGCGCAGGCCCGTCTCGAGGCCAACCAGAAAGTGGTGAACCGTCTCCTTCTTCTAGAGTTGTGCATCCTGCAAGTGATGCTCCTCCTGCTTCCGAGTACATGACAGAAGAGGAGACATATTTTGAATACTTGCGTAATGTCCAAAACCCAAGTGGTCAAGGTCCGTACTATGATGAGGAGCATCATTATTTGTACACCTCCTTGCCGGAAATTCCTTATGATGAGATTTCCGTTCCATTGAATGTGGATTGGGGTACCACCGGGTATGGTGGTGTCCAGTACTACCCGGAACAAGGACAGCAAGGACCACCTTACCAGGATCAACAGCCCTACGTGCAGCCTAATTATGGGCATCAGTATACAGGGCAAAATTATCCAGGTCAGCAAGGAGGCCCACAAGGACAACCTCATCAAGGACAACCTTTGGTCTCTAGTGGTCCGGCGTTTACTTATCTTGGGCAACCTTCAGGAAACCCGGGACAACCCAACGCCCAACAAGGTCAACCAGGCACCCAACAAGGCTACCCTTCGGGGCAACCTTACGGGAACCAGGGACAACCCCATGGGCAACAAGGTCGACCCGTAAACCAGCAAGGTAACCTTTCTGGGCAAGGGGGCCAGCCTTACGTTTAGCAAGGCCGACCTACCACTCAGCAACCCTCTGGTCATCAGGGACAAACCTCGGCTGCGCAGGGGCGCCCTCTCAACCAGCAAGCTCGACCTTCTGGACGAGTAGTGCCGCCCCTAATCCGACCAGGACAACCCTCTGGCCAGACGGCTCAGCACGCAGGCGGGTATCAATCCCGACCTCCTCTATCAGGTGGGTATCAATCCCAGCGTCCTCTTGCAGGTGGGTATCGAGCCCTGCCTCCGTATTCAAGTGGGTACCAATCCCGACCTCCTTACTTAGGCGGATATCAGGCCCCGCCTCCTTATTCGGGCGGGTATCAGGTCCCTCCTCCTTATTCAAGTGGGTATCAAGCCTCGCCCCCTTACTCGGGTGGGTATCAATCCCAACCCCCGTATTCATCCGGTTATCAAATGCCGCCTGGTTCTCAGGCTCAGTACGGATACCAGCAACCCCAGGGACAAAATCCATATATCCCTTATCAGAATTACAAACAGCCGCAGGGTAATCCTCAACCGAATTATCAACAACCTGCTGGCCAATATGGTAACCAATGGGGTGCTGGGGGGCAGAATCAACAACCTGGTTCCGGGAATAACCCCTATGGACAAAATCCTTATGGACAAGGCCCTTACGGACCTGGCCCATCGGGACAAGGACAGTGGGGGCAACTGGGAGCCGGATGGAATTCGGGTTCTACCTCGTATCCGCCGCAAATGTCGTTTAATCCGCAGTTACCATTTCTAGCCACGTTGGAACTGCCCGATGTGTCCAAATTGACGAATGATCCAATTTTACATGATCCGAATTGGCCACCAGTTCCGACTAAAATACCAAGTGACTGTCCCAAATTTGATGGGAAGGCCGGAGAAGACCCTCAGGCTCATGTGATGACGTATCACTTATGGTGTTCGTCAAATTCATGGCTCGATGATTCGATTCGGCTTCGCCTCTTTCAGAGGACCCTCACTGGTTCAGCAGCTAAATGGTACATCGAATTGGCTCGTGCATCATTCCATGATTTCAATTCGCTGGCTATGACATTCTTGAATCATTTTCAGTTACCCATTCGGTATGAGACGGGGACTCATCTCCTTACGTCTCTCAAACAGGATACTGCTACGCACATCTCCGATCACATCCATGAATGGAGAAGGCGTCGCAGGTTAATCAAGTTCTGGATACCTGATTTCCTCCTCACCGACTGGTTTACTACCTCTTTTGTCCCCCAGATTGCACGGGACATCACCATGGGAGCATGCGTAACTGAAGAGCAAGCAATCGCACGAGCTCAGTACCTGGATTTAGTGTATTCTCAATCCGGTACCTTGTATGATTATTTGCCAGATGCCCCTAGGCCCGGCACATCCAAAGCTCCGCCCAAGCCATCTGTCGATGGAGTCATTGGCTCTGTAGGCCAGACCTCTAAAAAGTCATCCAACTCTGGGAAGCAGAAGTCTAGTTCACCCAACGAGAACTCTTCCCAGGGCATTGTTATTTCCGGTAATACTTCTGAGGTGAATGCCGTTCAGTCTTCTACGACAGGCAAAGCCTCGAAAGGCAAGAAAAAGGAAAAGGAAAAGGGCAAAGGAAAGAATAAATCCGATCAACCCAAGCAGGAATCTTCAAAAACTCCTACCGAGGAAGGAGCTAAACGAAAACCTAAGTACCCTTGCCTCATTTGTGAGGAAGACCACTATACCAAGGACTGCCCTAAGCGGTCCGAAGTTAGCCGGTTGTTGAAAGGTGCCCAAGGAATGCCTGCTGTGTTGAAAGAACCCTTTCCTTCTCAGCAAACCTAGATGGTAGCTGATCCTTCTTCCTCTTCTCCTTTTGGTTCCCAGGTCTTCATGGCTGGAACTATTCCTATTTATTTATCTACTCGAGCTAAGGATTATACGTCGTCTGCTGGGAAGGAGCCAGAGGTCCCCTCAAGCGCTCCTCCGTCCAGCTCTGGTCCTCTCCATATCGAGAGACCAAGCACTGAGACGAAAATCCCACCCCCTCCCAAAGGGGTACTCAGGAGGTCTTCCTAGAACCCGAATGCCCGTGCTACTCAGCACTACAACATCATGGAGGATTTAGCGCAGGCTCCGTCTGCCATGTCCGCATTAGAAGTCCTTCAGATCTGCCCCCCCCAGAGGAAGTCCCTGCTATCGGCTATCGGTGGCATCGACCTAGCGCACTCGGATTTAATCACTTTCGATCTCGAGAGTCATGTTCCACGACTGCCTCATCAGATAGCTTTCCTTATACAAGTCGTCATCAATTCTAAAACGGTTCATCGAATAGTCATTGATGAGGGTGCTTCGACCTGCATCATGTCTGTTGCATGTTGGAAAGCCATCGGGTCTCCAACGTTGAGCCAGTCACCGACGACCTTGGAAGCGTTCGACGGGAGAGAGTCTCGTCCATATGGTATCCTTCAACGGCTACCGATTACCTTAGAAGGGAAGACCGTAGAAGTTGAAGTAGAAGTGGTAGACGCAAGTCTCACCTATAATCTTCTCCTGGGCCGGAGCTGGACGTACGCGATGTGTGCTGTAGCCTCGTCCCTCTTCCGTGTCATTCGTTTTCCCCATCAAGGGAAGATTGTCACGGTTGATCAACTCTCGTTTTTCTCTTCCTCTTCTGAGGGAAATGTACCCTTCGTTGAGCATACCTCAGTTCCATATGAGAATGTGGGAGCCGGGCTCTTCAAAGAACCCGCCCTTATGGGTGTTTTTTCCCTCCCACCTCCCAACTTCGCCTCGATCTCTATGATCTCGGTTCGTTTTGACCCTTGGATTCTTCCTTCCATCGACCAGATCGAACCTTGGGGTGAAGTGATGCCGTTGAGTCCAGCCGAGCTCAACTACATTGAAATTGTCGCCGCATCGGCCTCTTATGATGAACCCACCATCTCGAGTGGGGCCCTTGACACAGATGATTTTCCCCCTTGGTTAGGAGAATACACCTCCTTGGATCCATTCAAGGAAACATTTCCTTCCAATGAGGCTATTATAGAGACTATGTCTCTGGACGATCGTCCGTGGTTCCCTCTTCACCACCGTTCTTCCTTTCTCCCCACCCATCAAGAATCTCTGCTTTGTCTTGGGCGGTTTGCTTCATGTCTCCCTTCTCAACCCCTTCAGATGCCCATTCAAATTTATCATACAACGTCGGAAGGAAATTTAGGGAACATCACGTAGACTCAACCGATCGACATCTCTGTCAAGCTAGGGATTGTTGAGAATCTTTACATAGGAGTGACCTGCACTCCTGAGGAGATTCAAGTTTATATTGCTCTTTTTCGCGAATTTCGCGATGTCTTTGCATGGTCCTATGAAGAAATGCCCGGTATCGATCCATCTATAGTGGTGCATGAGATACCAACGTATCCCGGGGCCAAACCTGTTCGCCAGCGTTTGCGTCCCGTGCACCCCCATAAGGCGGCAGCCATCAAAACAGAGGTAGAAAATCTTCTTAAAGCGGGATTCATCTATCCCATCCCACTGACAGAATGGGTCTCAAATATTGTCCCTGTCGATAAAAAACAGGGCACCATCCGTGTCTGCGTTGACTACCGTGATATCAACAGAGCTTGTCCAAAGGACAACTACCCCACTCCATTTATCGATCAACTCATTGACGAGTGTGCGGGTAGCGATATATATTCTTTCATGGACGACTTTTCTGGTTACAACCAGATCAATATTGCTCCGGCAGATCAACACAAGACGGCCTTCATCTGTCCCTGGGGCACCTTTGCTTATAAAAAGCTCCCCTTCGGCCTCAAAAATGCCGGTGCTACTTTTCAGCGTGCGATGTCGTATGCTTTCCATGATATCAGACACATCGTACAGCCATATCTGGATGATCTTCCTGCTCATTCAGCTAAACGCGCAGACCATCCATCGCACCTTTGTGAAATATTTCTTCGTTGCAGACACTACAATATTCGCTTAAATCCGCACAAATGTGTCTTCTGCGTGGAATCAGGTCGACTACTCAGGTTTATCGTCTCCCGAGAGGGCATCCGTCTGGATCCCTTGAAAGTCGAGGCAATTGTGAATCTTCCTCCCCCTGCAACTTTGCGGCAATTACAGAGTTTGCAGGGAAAAGCGAATTTTTTAAGACGGTTTATACCAAACTATGCCGAAGTGGCAAAGGGTTTTAACTGGTTACTAAAGCATGACACCCCATTCCGATGGGATGCCATAGCTGAAGAGTCGTTTGCTTATCTTAAAACTCTCCTGGTTTCCGCCCCTTTGTTGCAGCCTCCGAATTACCATCGTGACTATACGCTTTATTTGGCTGTTGCCGATACCACCATCGGCATGGTTTTGGTTCAGGACGACGATCATGGCATTGAGCATGTCATCTATTATCTTAGTCGCAACTTATTAGACACGGAAACTCGATACGCACATGTCGAGAAGTTGGCTCTCGCCGCAGTCTGCGCTGTCCAATGATTCCGCCACTACATTCTGTTGCGTACTACTACGGTGATTTCAGATTGTAACCCCATGACATACATTCTTTCACGACAATTGCTAGGGGGCAAGTACTCAAAGTGGATCGTAATCCTCCAAGAGTTCGACTTGAAATTTACTGCAGCCAAGTCCAAGAAATCACTTGTTTTTGCTGAATTGCTATGCTCCTTGCCATCCGCTGCTATTTCCTCGCAGATAGAGGAATCGATTCCAGATGAAACTATTTTCCTGATCAGCACTCTCGATCCATGGTACGAGGACATCATCGTCTATTTACAGACGTCCTCCTTCCGCCCCGAGACGTCGAAAGATGCTCGTCGACGGATCCGTCACCAAGCTCAGCCTTATCGCATAGTTGGGGACACCCTGTACTGCCTTGGGGTTGATTCAGTTCTTCGTCGCTGTCTCACCTTCAAAGAAGCTGGAAGAGTTCTAAATGAC
Source organism: Pinus taeda (assembly GCA_000404065.3). Lineage (NCBI taxonomy): Eukaryota > Viridiplantae > Streptophyta > Pinopsida > Pinales > Pinaceae > Pinus > Pinus taeda. Next base: position 138,177 of record APFE030756343.1, read on the forward strand.
TGCCACTCCGGCGCGTGTGGCGGTCACATGTCTGGATACGCTACCTCACAAAAGATCCTTCGTGCTGGCTACTTCTGGCCTTCCATCTTCAAGGACTGCATTCTTGTCGTCCAATCATGTCACGAATGCCAGATATACCAGCGAAAGATGCATGCTCCTACTGCCCCTCTGCACCTCGTAGTGACCGTTGGCCCCTTTGCTAAGTGGGGCATCGATTATGTGACATGTAACCCTCGCTCGGTCGGGGGGCATGGTTACATCATCGTTGCTGTAGATTATTTTACAAAATGGGCCGAGGCGATGCCCACATTGTCAGAAGATGGTCATACGGCGTCGCAGTTTCTTTTCAATCATGTTATTTCTCGGTTTGGAGTTCCACAAGCCATTGCCACTGATCACGGAAAACATTTCCGTAATCATATGATGGTTGAGTTAACAACCCAACTTGGACTTAGACATGATAGTTCATCTCCATACTATCCTCAGGCCAACGGTCAGGTTGAAGCCGTGAACAAAGTCTTGGTCACGATGCTTCAGAGAACTGTTGGCATGCACAAGTCTATTTGGCATTTAATGTTTTTTTCTGCATTGTGGGCCTACTAGACCTCCGTGAAGGATGCCACCAGCTTCACCCCTTTCCAGCTAGTGTATGGGCTGGAGGCAACCCTCCCAATTGAGTGTGAGATTCCTTCACTCAAATTAGCCGTCGAGTTACTTCCCGAGACTACTCCTGCAGAAGAGCGGCTTCTTTACTTGGAAAGATTGGACGAGACACGTCGTCTGGCCGCCCTTGCTATTGAAGCTCAAAAGAAGCGAGTGAAAACTCACTTCGATAACTCAGTTAATCCACGCTCTTTCATCGAAGGTGACTTGGTGCTGCTCTACGATCAGGCTAATGATAAGCTAGGAGCAGGAAAACTCGAGCCAATGTGGCATGGGCCCTACATTGTGAAACGATTTCTACAAAAAGGTGCCTACGAGCTGATCGATTATGAAGGCAATCCCCTGGACAGGCCCCGCAATGGGTTATATCTTAAGAAATATTACGCCTGAGTCCAGGCACTCTCTCATTTATTTTTACATGCATATGCTTTTCGTTTAGTGTGTGTGCGTGTTTGTTTTGATTTTTGTCTTAGTGTGTCGGTGTGATAGCCACTTATTGTGTCTTTTGCTTCTGAACAGATGTCTGGATCACCTTACGTTGGTTTCGCTGATGGTGCTTCCCGCAGCACTCGCAATCTGTCGTCTGCGGCATGGGTGATCTACGATCCTCATGGTGAGTTTGTAGATATTCAATGTGTGTGTCTAGGTTGCACAATGAACAATGTAGCTGAATATAGTGCTGTAATTGAATTATTAGCCGAGGCGATTAACCTTGGAATCCGCTCATTGGTTGTAAATTTAGACTCACAGCTTGTGGTTCACCAACTCAATGGACAATATTCCGTCAGAGACCATCGCATATTAAGGTTGTATTTACGTGTTAAATTATTGGAAAGAGATTTTGATTATATTACTTATCATCACATTCCAAGAAGATTTAATGTTGTAACTGATGCATTGGCTAACTATGTATTAGACAGACATTTGCGAAACATGTAAATCCATAAACATAAGAAGCATAAGATACAATAAAAAACACCATGTATATATATATATATATATATATCGTGTGGCACACTAAGGCGCTCAAAAATAAGTGTATATGTCTCACAAATCCGACATCCTCAGTACATATGAGACATATGTCTCTCAAAACAGCAGTGGAAAATAAAAGCCTAGGCGTCTACTGTGGTGGGTTATGCTCTCTGTAGCATGCCACCGCTCGTGCCACCCATCTCAAAAGACGGTGCATCCTGGGTTCGACACCCACTATATGGATCTATGCAGCCAAGGGGACCTCTTCGATCCCCTGATAGTCTGGGATCCCTGCTAGTAACCCCTCCAGGTTGTGGATCACGGTCTCTCCCTGGTCACCTCCTGCGGGAGCTAAGGCCAAGGCGCCAGTGCCTTGCTCTGCCCTTCGTGCCTCTGGTGCTAGGCCGAGGGGTCTCGCGGGTCCTGCATCTGCACAGTATAAGCATTTGTCAAGACATGTACATGAAAAATACAAAAACATGAACAAAATGAAAAAGATCAAGTGTTATACCTCCATCGTCCCACTGCTCTCCCGCAGGCAGCGGCATGTCTGGATCACCACGGAAGTTGATACCGGCATACGACCAGTCCTCGACGAAGATGACCTGGCGATCTAGCCACTCTCGGAAGAAGACGCCCCACGACACTGAGCTTCTGCCACCTCCACGTGGCATGACTTGGCCCCACCTGGTGGCCCTCGTCTCCCGTACGTTGCACGATGGGTCTATCACCATAGTCTGCAGCTGAAGGGCTGGCACCCACTCAAACATAAGAGGAAGGAGGATCGATCCGTAACCGAACTGCTTCGACTCTCCGCGTCGACAACAGCTCAGTTGCCTCTTCATGCTGCTAGTCACAGCTGCCACCTAGTTGAATATCGTGGGCTGTAAGCACTCTAGAGCAAGTAAAAGGATGGCCTTTGAGGCCTCGTGGTTCGCTAGGCTACCTGCTGCCCGCGTCACCAGAAAGAGTATAGTGCGGAGCACTATGTCGGCATGTTCACCGACGCCCACTGACGGGATGCTGCATTTCCCACTCCGAGTCTTGGTTGCGTGTGGGCAAACACGAGCCATCAACTGATCCAGCGTCTCACCGCTAGGACCCTGCCCCTCCAGAATGGGCATCGCACCTCGGCAAGACAATCCAGTCAAAAAATAAATATCTGAGGAGTCGAACTCGATGTCTCGACCTCGGATGGTGAATTTCCCATCTACTGGGTTCCACGCTCTGATCAGTAGCTCCTGTAGATCCGACTGAGCTCTTAAGCGCGGAGTAAGGAAAAATTTCATTAATCCGCATGCCCGCATTGCATTGCGGCATCCGGCATCAGCATATGCAGCTATATCGGCATTATCGTGATCCCTCTCCTACCATGTGAAAGCCATTATGCCCTGCAAGTTCACCCAAAATTCATTAGACGACCTGCATTTGAGAATTGACCATTAAATTTAAAAAAAATCAAATGTCACGGCGCCAGCGCGACTGTTTTTAAAACAGCCGCGCTGAAAATGGCCGCCTTTGTATTTTTCTCTGGGTCAGCGCGGAAGGACATGGGTTTTCCGCGCTGACCCGAGAAGTGGTGTGTGTTGGGAAATTCAATCAGCGCGGACCCGATAGGGAAATCCGCGCTGACCGAGAGCGCACCAACGCTAAAAAAATTTGGCCAAATGGCCAAATCCCATGGTGGATTTGCATAAAAATAGAATCAAAATGGAGCGCAGGGCAAGAGGGACCTACCTGGAATCAACGGTCGGAAAATCAACGTCCGGATGAGGAAGAATCAGCTCCGTCAACTTTGTAGTATTTCAACGTCCTTCAGAGCTCCAATGGTAAAATGGTGAAAATGATTTTTACAAACTCCTATTTATAGTAAAAATTCCTAAATTTGCCTATAATTCTTATAAATGTGGGTTTTTTACTATAGTTTTGCCATAAATTCAATCCGGATGTGATTCATGATGTTTTAATGCATGTTTTATTATGTTTTTCGACATATCGAACAGGTTTACGCGGGTATTTCCCTTGTGCAGGTCTTCGGAATCGGCAAAGTCACGCTGGATTTTTACACACTTGGTCCCAAAAAGTGTCATCGTTAAGCTCTTTTCTGACAGAAAACAAGAAAAGGTTGCCGAGCCTCCTCTCAGCTCGTCAAAAGCAACGAGAGGTGATCTCTTTTAAAGCTCTTTTTCGACCGTTTAAACCAACAAAGATTGTCGGGTGTTTGTCGTTTCGCACTCGTTATTGGTTCCAAAACGACGTGCTTCTGATCGCTTTTTTACTTTTTCGGGCCAGAGACACTACTTATGAAAAGTACTCCTCGGTCTTAATGATCGGGCGGTTCTTTTGAGCATCGTTTTATACTTTTTCGGGCTCGAGAGACACAACTTTACGAAAAAGCGCCCCCCTGGAGTTTTCTTTTCAGCTATCTTTTCAAACTCTCTAAACATGAAAAGACGCCGAGTTTTCCCTTTGTCAGACTCATTAAAACCTAATGACATCGGATTCCATCGTAATAACGCCTCTTCAAGCATATGCTATCCCCGTCAAGCTTGTCATCCAAAAATAACCGGGGTACTCGCCAGAAATGGTGGGG
>APFE030756343.1:145225-181057 GCA_000404065.3 Pinus taeda
CCTCCAAGGATGCAAGGAAAAAAGATATTTGTAACTGTTTGTCAATGTGGGAAGAATGTTAGGGTTTTATGTTTGTTTCAAGGTTTTTTTTGGTCCCATTTGATTCCCTCCCTTGTTCCCCCTTTTCTTCACAAAGTCATGCTTATTTCTCTGCCCTTATTATTTGCAAAGAAATGTAAATTTTCCCCATGGCCTAAAATGTAAACCCTATCCCTCCCCCAAGCATATGCAAACCCTAATTCCCTACACCAACACCCTACACATATAAAAAACAAAGCCAAAAGAAAAAGAGATATGTGCAATGAAGAAAAGAGTAATGTGACAATAAAATTACAAAACATGTTGCTATGTATATTGTAAAAACACATGTACATACTGTTTTCCCCTTGTATTCATTTGACATCCTTTGGTTAATAAAACCCTTCCCCCTATGTCAAAAATGTACATGACCAAAAGTTTGCCTTATGATGCACATGAAAATCCAATAAGTAAATTGTGTATGGTTTCCTATGTCCCTATTCACACATGTATGCTCCTTCCATGGTCATTATCATACATGCTTTTTCCCTTACAAGATGTTCTTTGCAAATGATTTCCCAATGATGAAAATGAGATTCTATATGCATGACAATTTGTGAATTTTCCCTTAAAAATTTCCCTGTCATATCACGCGTTCCCATTCCTTGTTGAAAGATCCCTCCCCTAACATTTCCCTCGTGTCTTTTTCCCCCTTTAAACAGCATAGAGTTCAGCATTTTTGCAGGCAGAGACAACAGTTCACTTTGTACACTTTGCTCCTAAACCATGTCAGACACCCAAACTTGTGAGAAAAGTGATGACCAGTCTTCTTATACAGAGGTTGAGGTACAGCGGAGGCCTCGTAGGGGGGGCAAAGGTGGTCATCATAAGAGAGAGGAGCCAACCTCTTTGACAGATTTACAAGCTTATCTTATGGCAATCTCATGTTTCCAGTACAGTTGGTCAAGGCACAAAAAACGAGAAAGAAGACCAACCCGCTCCGTATCTTGGCCGAGGCTTCTCTCACTCATCATGAAAGTCATTAGCATCCTCCTAGTAGCAAACCCAAGAAATTTTAAGAGTTTTGAGGCATTTTTGGCATTTTTGAGAATTTTACAGGTTTTGGCCATTTGAGTGGTCTCACCCCGCGCGCGACCAGTCATGGGGACAGCTCAGAACGGGGAAAACTCTACATTTTTGGAATTTTCATGAAAAAATACACTTGCCTATGGATGGGTTTCAGATTTTATGAAGATTTGGGCTCCCAAAAGCTCAAAATACATGCAAATTTTGACTTTCTGCCCCTTTTTGAGTTGCAGAAAGCTGCCTTGGGAGAAATGAATTTTTGAGGGGGTCAAATCAACTCCAAATTCATAAATTTAGTGGTGTTTGAAAGCAGGGCGGACTTAGACCTTTCCAATGAAGATATCTGTGCACCTTGATTTGAACACGGGAAGGTCCTCAACAGAGCGTCTAATGCGCGAGCGACCAGTCAAAGTGAGGGCGCGACCACTCAGGGAAATTTCACCTGTTTTGACCGTTGGCCAGTTTAAAACACTGTTTTACTTTGGTTGACTTTTGAGGCATGTAAATGATGGATTTTTGTGTAATTTTCATGGCACTTAGATACTTTTACTCTCCTTGAACACTTCTATAAGTTTCCTTGATGTAAATGGTAAATATTTAATGCATGGATAGGTTTCCTAAGTTTTAGAGGCAAGTTGTTTTGACTGCCTATTATCTAGTGATTAGTTTAGAATTACTTGAAACAGCTCCTAGGATGTTGAGCTCGACCCCTAGAGGTGGGGAAAGGAGTTAGATCTTCTATATTATGCCTTCTCTTACTCATTTTCATGGTTGGACTCTTGAGGGAGAAGCTCCTATTGTATATTTCACTTGTATCTCTGCAATTTGAGGAAAAGGAAGACCAGGGTTTTGTAGACATCATTGGGATTCTTGTGGACTCTTGTGTTGATGGTGTGTTCTTGTATTGTAATTGTAAGTGTGTTTATGTGTTCCATATATTTCTTTACTGCAGCTTATTAAACAAATGAAGTGATAAAGTTTGAATTCATGCATGTCATGCTCAGCTTTCAAATTTGTTTAATGTTTATGTTTTCCACTGTCTAAAGGGGATTCAAAGTCATTGTTTGCCCTCTTTAGCTTCTCCTCTTTCCTCCTTGATCATCCATCTCAGCTAAAAGCATCAGCACAAACTCCTACCTTGCCCCAAAGACCCACCTGCAAAAACTGAGCTCAATCCCCGCACCCTAAATTGCAGATCCTCAACTTGCCACCAAAAAACCCCAAAAAAACCCCAAATCAACTTTCAAATCAGTTTACTAGCCTAATATCTGTGTTACCTTGATTGGTCATCTCTTCCCATTGAAAATTTAATGAGATTGACCGGAGAGAGCCTTCTCATACCCCGTAGGGTTAGCTACGAGGTGAAATGGTTTGATGTTGCCTTGAAGGTTTGCCTTTCTCAGCCTGAGGTGAAATCTCAAGCGCTAACAGAATGTTCAGAGGTTCTATGATTAAATTAATTTCTACCCCCAATCATATTCCTCTAATTCATAATTTGTATTATGGGGCTTCAAATCCTCCTCTAAATTTCTTGCGAACTCCTCTTCTTGATTCCTCTTATTTTCTTCTTAAACCTGTAGCTTTTGCTACTCCTCTTCTTCTGCTTTTTTCGAAGAGATTCTTCTTGATTCTTCTCCCCGACCTCATCCTCTATTCTCTTATTTAGTTCCTATTTTTTCCTCTCCATGCTCCAAGTTCTTCCTTTATTTCTCTTATTTTTGCTTACATTCTTCCTCCTGCTCCCTTTTCCTAGCTTCTTCCCATTCCTTCCTTTTATTCTCTACCTCAATTGCACCCTTGGTGTGCATATCAACTTTGAATTTATTACTCCTTTCTTCTTTGAGATAATGTCTCTACTTCCTCTTTGGCTTGACACTAAGCTGAGCAATCAGTTCTTGTTACATCCCTTCTTGATCAATATCTAATACATGCGCCGAATGAGAGAGGCCCACTTTATCACCCAGTGCAACTGCTATGGAAGAATTATACCAATTATTTGTATTCTCTTCATCTTCCCAAGAGATATAAGCATAAGGCCAAGCATACCTTAGCTTTACAAAGTGTTGCTTTCATACTCCCCTAGGGTCATATTGATGGAAGCTTATCTCTATGAACCTGAGGTGATTAATCTCTTCAATCTCTGTTTTTGTTGCCTTCAAATTATTTGATTCAAACGATCTTATTTTTCGAGGGAAGATAGGCCATGGGGACTTCTTTAACTTCTGCAACTACTATGAAAACCTTGTGCATAGTTGGTAGCCAACTTCTTGCATGACTAAGTTATCAGTGACATACTTTGACATAATATGTGGATGCTTATATGCTCCAAAGACTTCGATAAATATGCGCTAAGAATATGTATACCAATCTACAACTTTTGCAATAACTTCTTTGGCACTATCCGTCATGCAAGGTGCCTCAACCTCAAATATCATCTAATAAGGACCACAATGAAGTTCTCAACTATTTTCCCATATATGCCCCTATAACTGACCTCCTACAATATATTCCAATAAGAGTTGACATGAGGTTCTTTCTTAGTCCATTTCTTCTCTAGGCCTGAGAATTCATTTCGAGCATAAATACCATCAACAAGAAGGTTGAAATATAGAATTTGGGTTGCTCGCCTTGTTAAAAATTCTTCATCATTAAAACATTCCACTGTAATTGTTGGGCTAGTATGTTTGACCAATTGAAAATTTTTCCCTCAGAAGCACATGGATGGGATATATAAACCCATCCTTATTCAAAGAACTTGATGCTTTCATTCCCATAAAACTTACAACACATAACTGTGAGGTATTGATACATTTTCCTTGATGAATTTGTTCTATAAATTCCATCAGGATTATGGAAGAATTTGCTCGGCTCCTGCCACCATGTCTTGAGAATATCCTTAGTAAAAAACTGAGAATGACAAGCTGCTTAGAATTTTCGATTCAAGTGCTCCTCTAGATTTCGTAGCTTCTAATAACAGTGAAGATCATGGGTCTGATACATATAAACCTCTTGTACACTTTCATTACTGAGGACCATATTATTGGAATCAAGATACTGTAGTATCAATCCTATCACTTGTGGACAAGGTAAAACCATATACTTGCTAGAAATCCTGTAGAATCTAGACTTCTTGACATTGATGTAAACCTCCCTTTCCTTTAGGTATTTCAGGAACTCATCCTTAATAAATTATTTGAAAATTAGTTTCCATGTTAGTGTGGTCAACTTATCAATAAAGCACTTTGTGCCTGATAGAATTGGTATTTTAGCTCTGGGACTATCCATGAAACCTTCAGTACTACTTTTAGTTATTTCCCTTACTGTCCCTTGATGTGTAACTAGAGGCATAGTTTCCATGGAAAAAGACAAACTGATAGGATCTGGATTAACAATACTTGGAAGTTGGAATTCACTCATGGAAAACAAAAATAAATTCCACAAAAAACCACCTATTCTATCTTGTTTATTTGTACAAAATAAGTCATTATACAAGGAGAGTGCACTAGTTTTGAGTACAAAAGAATAGAATTGAGGAAAGGGTGATATCACTAGCTACTGGAACTGCACTCAATGCTAAGGCTTGGAAGAGAGACTTGATTGAGTGCATGTCATATTAGCAAGGGATAATGATGAGATGTTTGGGCTTTGGAGCTCCATAATGCACTTTTTTTGGGAGAGAATCTCCTCTTGGGCACAGGTTGAATCATCCGTAGACAAGGGGCTACATGGTTGTTGCCTAGGAATGCACTTTATGCTACAAGTATGCTAGGAGATCAGTGTTGAGTTCAAGTCACATGTCTATTAGATAGAGGGTTAGGAAATGTGTCTTGGAAGTGTTCTTTATGATTTGAAGGAGAGGAGGGCTCTTTTATGGGCATAGATCACATCGCTAAGAAGCAAGGAATCAAAATCTTAGTATCTAGAAGAGCACAATGCACTAGTGAAGGATTGAAACATTGAGAATTGTCGCAACATAAGAAGACAAAGCTCTGCTCAAGAAAATCAACTAAGTGTTTGATAAGAGCAAGTAAGAAGAAACATACAAATGAAAAGATCGACATTCAAACTCATATATACAATCATAATCATGACAAGAATATGAAATGACTTTAGAATGTGCAATGACACTAAAATCATAATGAAATATATAAAGCAACACTTATAAGAGTGAAATTTCAAAGTGTGATAACTCATAAAGGAAAATTTTCTAAGTGCAATAGTTGAGAAAGATTACCTGGAAGATGGCACACTTGCAACCAATAGTGAAGAATGCTCCTTGTGCTCCAAAAGTGTGAAAATCTCCAAAGTGCAAGATAAGTGTGAAGATGAGCTCTAGGCTAGGCTCTCTATATAACGAGAGCACAAGTTAGGGTTTGAGAGTGGGATTTTTCATGTCACAAAAATCAAGGGATAAGGATAAGACAAATTAAACACTAGAGAAAGCAATAATAATATATTTAGAAAATGTTCTCTAGCTATATTTGGAAAGAGCACAATCACTATCGCTAGAAGGTACGCTAACACTGTCACTAGAGCACGCACTCTCACTATCATCAAGCGATGCACTTGGGCTATCCAAAATAGGTGCACTAGTCTTTCTCACAAGAAGTTTTGTCTGACTGTTGACAGGGAGTGTACTTTGCCTACTGACAAGGAGTGTGCACCACTATCTTAGAGAAGTGCACTAAGCATGTATTAGGAAAGTGCACTATGAAGGGAACAACATTTATACTTTTGAATGCATGGAGCATGACACTTAGAATTTCTAGGGAAAAACTTGAGCACTTACAAAAATATCACCACACATGGCTTTGATGACTCAAAAAGACAGTTCACGACATTAAGAGGCTCCAAAATTTAGATGAAGGAAAACATTTGGAGGGTCTTGTAGCAAATACAAAAGATGTGTTGGAAAACTAGATTAGGACTATGTAGGATTCTAATCTAATAACTCACTCATTTGATAGAGTCACTTCCAAAAACTAAAATTGAGAGGGAAATATCCTTTGTTCTTTAAGGATGTGTACGACTCTATTTTAGTTCTTGCGACTAGACTAATTTTTGTAGCCTCATTAGATTTTTGAAAATTGAAATTAGAAAATAATAAAACTACCAAATCTACCTAGAGGATATTTTGGCCATAATTTTAGGTCCTAGTGTTTTTTACAACCTCTTCAAGGTTCCTCAAGTTAACAATAATTATACCCTTGGATGTAAAAAACATGCTATCAGAATTCTATTATTACACTGTTTAGTAATTAAAAGGAATGCAAGAAAGTAAAGGAATGGAACTACAAGGGAAATCTAACTAACAATGAATGAATGAAACATGCAACTAAAAAATAAATTAGCTACCTACAAAAAATAAAATAATGTATGATATATTGGAGAAAGGGAGCCCCGCCTCTTATAAAAAACCTATAGAAAGACTATAGAAAGACTTGCACTGCACTATTAAGGTTACATAACCAAAGATACTTTATTCCAACATTCAAATGATAAAAAATATAGAGCTCCTATGCAATTTTTTCCTTGTTTCTTGTGCAATTAAATACAATTAAAATTCTACTAGTGTAACCCTCCCATGGCCTCCACGAGGTTACAAGTCACATATTTAAAATTACATTTGAAAGAAAAAAAATAGAAGGAATTGATACATATGCAAACTTTCCGTTGTGTACATGGATCTCAATTCTTAAATTAGAGAAATTTTTGTGATGTCTTATTGAATGAAAGATAAAGAGGGAAGATATTTCAGTATTGGATTAGATGAGATGATGTGAAGTAATTGAGTTGGGGAAAATTATCAAAGTAGTTCGACTGTTACCTATTTTTTACGATTAATCTAACCAAAACTTAATTGGAATTCTCCACTTGGATAGGAGTTCGATCTATTTGAATGACATGAGATCATATCACTGTCATTTTCCACAACACATAGATGCTTTATTTTAATTACACGTCACAGAGAAATCCTAAACAACAAGCACTACTAAAATTCTATGATTCCTAATGTTATTTGAATTATCTGCAAAGGGAACAATTGGAATTCTATGCGAAGGGCACTATTGTAATTCAGTGCAAAGGGAATTAAAAGAATTCTATGTGAGCAATGATACTAGAATTTTGTGTGAGGAATGCTACTGGATTTCATATAAACTTACTACCACTAGATTTTTGTAGGTTACTGCTACCATATTTTTGTGGTTTACTACTAGATTTTTGTACAAGATGCAATGATAAGTTTTTAACCCTCCAAAGTGAATAGGAACCTGCAAAATCCACTTCAAGTAGTCATCAAACCATGCGAAACTATTAACTTATTAATCCCTTTATTGTACAGGAATACAAAATATGTAGAAATAAATGGTAATTTGATGAAAAATGAATAACAAATGAAAAAGTAGTAGGCTTTGATAATATTCATAAATTTGTCAAAGTTGAGGCTCAACATGCCCCCTTGCATTGAAATATTTTCATGTCATCATGCAACAAGGGAACTAATATTGTTTAAGTTATAAAGATGTTCTTGTAATATTTTAATTTCATTTTTTTCTGGTCCTCTCTCTCTCTTGTTGGGTATGTGTTGTATTATTTTCATGACTAGCTTTAGGAGATGTTTTGTTGTGTCAGGTGCAATAGGAGTTGGGTCACAAGGGGGTGGTACAAGGATTTTGGGGTAACACCAATTTTTCTTTTTGGGCAGATCTAAGGATAAAATAGTGGAAGCTATAAAAAACTTCCCAAGAACCCCCTTAAGAAGATTTTAGGACTGTGGCTCTTGCCATCAAATCCTGTAACTCTGTGAATTCCCTTTGCCATAAACTCATTGAGAGCAATCCCATTACTCCGAGGATCTATGGGCTTCAAAACATTCACAAGGAGGGGGCCCCCATAAGACCCATTGTCAACACTATTGGTGGTCCTACCTACCTTTTGACTAAATTCCTTTCCCTAAAACTTGAACCCTTAGTTGGCCATACAGAGTCCTTTGTCAAAGACTCTGCTTCCTTTGTTGAGGAACTCAAAGGCATGAAGCTTGACCCTAGATACATTTTTGTTAGTTTTTATGTTGTCTCCCTTTGCACTTGCATCCCTATAAGGGAGGCAATTGAGGTGATCAACCACCTAATTGATCCCGACACTACGCGGTTAGTTGAGATTTGTCTCACTTCCGCTTTCTTCATTTTTGAAGGTGAGTTCTTTGAACATACCTGTGGCATTGCCATGGGCTCACTCCTGTCCCCTGTTGTTGTTAATCTCTTTATTGAATATTTTGAATCCAAATATCTGGCCTTAGCCTGACTCCTTCCTAAACTTTAGAAAAGATTTGTAGATGACACTAATGTCATCTGGTCTCATGGCCAAGAAGAGTTAGATCTCTTCATTGATCGTCTCAACATTCAATCCTCAGCCATTAAGTTCACCAAGGAGTAGGAAGTCAATGGTTGCCTCCCTTTCCTTGATATTCTTATTTCTAATAATATTGATGGTTCCCTCTCCCACCAAGTGTTTTTAAAGAAAACAAACACGGAGCAGTATCTTCATGCCAGTTCCCATCATTTCCTGGCTCAAATGTTGGGTGTCCTTAACACCCTCGCTACTCATGCCCTAAGGATCTCAGATGAAAAGAGATTTGAGAAAGATAAATCCCATCTCCTTAATGTCTTTGTTCAAAATGGTTATAGTAGGCACCTTGGTCAAAAAGATTTCCTTAAAGCTTCTAGAAATTTTATGGTTAAAAAGGAACCCAAAGAACGAATTCCAGGAGTCCATCTTCCTTTTCTTCAAGGGACCACTAATAAGATTGTGAAGATTCTCAGGAAGCATAACATTCACTCGACCTTTAGACCCCTTAACACCATTCGTAAATCCGTCCACTCAGTAAAGGATCCTATCAACCCTATGGATATGAAAGGTGTCTATATTATTCCTTGTTCCTGTGGAACCCCCTACATTGGTGATACTGGTCACTCTATTAATCAAAGGATTAATGAGCATGTAGTGGACCTTAGACACAGGAGAACCAAATCTTCCATATTAGTAGAGAATGTGGAAAGAACCAATCGTCATGTCTATATTGAGGAGGCCAATGTTATTGCTAGAGTTGGGCAGTTCCATCACCGAAAATTTAGGGAAGCTATTGAGATTGAAAAAAGACCTAGCAATCTCAATAGAGATGATGGTTGGAAGATTAGTAGTTGTTGGATTCATGCTCTCTCTTCCTAATCATGTCTAGCCTTCCTCTCCCCTCCCTCTATTCATATTGGGATCTAAATAATTTCCCCCCACCACACCATCCCCCACTCCCAATTTTTTTTTTTTTTTTTTTACCCTTAGCTTGCTTTCTTCAACCTTATTCCTTTGATCCTCTTAATAAAATCACCCTTATTTATCTATTTTCCTATGATATGTTTACAAATTTACCAATAAATTCAATTTAATGGGTTACCCTTCATTTAAATTATACTATAATAATACATTAAATCCTTACTATCACTAATTTTCCTAAAACTATTAATAATTAGAATAATACTATATCTAGAATATAATAATAACTAATATCACTATTTTTGGTTAATATTACTAATAATATACATTAAATATTAATATATATATTACCTTTTCTTAACTAATCCAAATGATTTAGTATAACAATAAGTATTATTATATTAGTTATTACTAGACCCCCTCTATTTACTATCATCCCTAGATCTAGTAATACTTATTAAATAACCTCGATATTAAATTTATACTAATCGGTTACACATACCATCATTAATAAGATTAATTTTTTTTTGTAAACTACTGCATTTCTATTATCTAAATCACATTTGAAAATACAAGCTGAGGAACCTCAATCCGCCCAAATGGGAAACCGGATCTGTTGGTTCCTCTTCATCAAACATTCACTACTGTTTTTCATTCCAAAAACTGTCATTACAGAATTGTAGGCTATTAAAACGTTTTACTCCAGAGGTTTCCAAAAAACTATTCTTTCAAAGATCTTCTAAAAGACCTATCTTTACTACTACTGTTTTGACATGCAAACTAAATTTCAGGAAACAGAGCAGTAGCATCAAAATTCAAGAAAGACAGAAAATGAGCCTCTTAATTCCCCACGCATCCCCTTGTGGTTTCATTGCTGTCTTTGATCTTCACCAGCTCCTTCAGCAGCTCCTGAATCTCCTTGATTTGTTCGTTCTGAATACGCAGCACCCCTTCAACGTGCGCCACCTCCTTCTTCGTAGTCGCCGCTTCCTGAGCCATTTCCACCATCTCTGTCACTACTTGATCCATGGCCTTAGCCAAGAGGTGCTTCAACACCCAATACGTGTGAAGAGCTCGGCGGTAAAGGGTTAATCTGCCTCTGGTGTTGCCTGCGTTAGGCAACTGGGAAGTCCATTCATCCATCTCTGGGTCAGACGGTTCCTCTAGGACTTTGTCTTCCATAGCATCAATGATTTTCCTTATATCCTCATTTGTCTGGAGATTGTATGCCTGTTCTGCTTCATGCACCGCTCTGCGTATAGATTTCTTCTCCCTTTTTCTCTTTCCCTGAGGCTGATTCCGGTCCTCACTGAAGTTAGCTTGTCAGGGTCTGCCTCTGCCTCTTTGTTCACGAGCTTTCCTTCTTCCATCCTTTCTACCTTGCTTAGTGCCTTTGCTGCTCTGACCTGTTTCAAAAGTATTGCTCTGATAACCCTCGTCCTGGTTATTCTCCATTTCGTCTGAGCTTTCAATTTCAATTTTTACTCTGCTCCGTTCAAATTTCCTTTCTCCGGAAGCCTCCCTCTCTGCCTGGACTCTTTTATCCCTGCTCGCTGCCATTTTGGTTCGGTTGAGGCGTTGATGAAGGTTCCTCTGCCAGGTCACACCTTTCCTCGCCACCTTCTCCAAGTTCTTGCTATCTTCCATCCTTCTCTTGCTCCACCTTATAGAAATCACGCCACCTTTTCGATTATGATGGGTTTGCCCTCCACTTCCTTTCTTTCTTGCAACTCGAATGATGCCCTCTTCGGTGGTTTCCGAGTTTTGTTTTGGACTACGTACCTGCTGCTCTGAATTATTATTAAATGCTAATGACAGGTTGGAGAGGCCGTCGTCCTTCTATCCTATCTTCTGTGCCGAGTAAACCTGCCTTATCTCCCCTCTCCAGATCTTCACAATTTTTTGATTACCATTATGTTGATTCATGGTTATCATTATCTATGAGTTGTTTTAAACTGTCCCATCTTGTCATCGCTGCTTGATTTGTCTAGCTGTCATCCACTTTCCCCAATAATTCCTTACTTCCCCAATTGGCCAAGCAATCCGCAGGCTTATTTCCTTCTCTCCTTACATGCGATGTGATTTTGTATTCGATACCTTTCAAAGTTTCTTTGATTTCATGGACTATACTCGTCGTTCTCCAGCTTTTGACAATCCTCTCCCATTGTTTCCCTTGTATTAGTTTTTTGATGGTGGTTATGACCAGGGTTGAATTGCCATCGATCTCTAACTTTCTATATCCATTCCTTGTAGCGTATTTGAGGCCCTGGTAAGCTGCCATAAATTCCTCTTCATTATTACTCATTGTTCCTCCATGATCTGCATAGATCCATTCTACCTCTCCTTGTCTGTTTCTAAAGATTCCTCCAAATCCTGCTGGACCTGGATTCCCCTTAGCCACTCCGTCAAATTTGAGCTTGATAAACCCTTCCCGAGGCTTACGAAAGACAGCAAGACTTTGGCCAGTGATAGGTTGGTGTTGCTTTTCTTTTTGATGAAAGACCATTCCTTGTTCCAGGTTCAGCCTTTTTAGAATTTCTACTTCTTCCTCAGAGTTCTTCCAATCTTCCTCTGACCAAATTTCTGCGAGGATTGGTTCTCTGATTTGTTTTAGGTTTCTTTGCCAGACTTCTTCTAGGTTTGATATTTTCCCCTAGAAGATTCGTCCATTCCTCTCTTTCGAAATATTCCACACATTGAAACCTACCACCATGTTCTAGGCTCTTCTTACCACTGAGCTTTTAAACTTTTCTTCTCCCCAGTTACATAGAGTCTATATTATATCCTGTGGATTTCATTCAGTTGTCGAAAATAACTCTTTAGTATTATCCCATTGGAACTAGGCCATTCTGCATCCATTAAGAAGGTGTTCCTGGTTTTCTACGTCTTGGAAGCAGAGGCAACATCTTGATGGGCCTGAGAATCCTCTTTTTTGGATTCGGTCCCACGAGAGAATGCGTTTTCTCCCTACTAGCCAAACGAACATCTTTATCTTCGGCCACCATTTATTTTTCCACAGCTTCCTCCACTTCTGCTCATCTTCCCCTTGCTCTTGCTGGATTTTAACATTATATGCTTCCCTAATAGTGAATGTTCCTTTGGTTTCTTTACCCCATCGTAGAATATCATTGCCTCCTCTATTTTTTATTTTCCTGGAATCTAATTCCTTACTGAACAGTGTTTTTTGTTCCTCCATTGCATTCCTGTTCCAGTCTTCCATTGGTTTCCATTCCCTCCACTCTTGATTTCCCCTTCCTTCTTTCCAATAATCTTTGACCCTAAAGAGTTCTCTTTCCATACCTGTTCTATAGATGTACTGCATTCCTTGTAGATTCAACATTTTCTCCCTTTGTTGCCATGCTTCCTCCCAAAATCTTGCATTCTGACCCCCTATGATTTCCCAAAATATATGTCCATCAACTAATTCTCTGCTTTGATTAGTCAGGTTCCATATATCTGATCCTCGAGGTGTTTCTTGTTTCCTTAATATTTCTTCAGGAGTAGATGGCATATTGTATTTTTCTATCCATATCTCTTTCCACATGTCCTTCCCTCCTTGCATCCATCTCCATCTTAATTTAGCTGCTAGAACTTGATTTAGGATCAATGGGTCCCTTAGACCTAGTCCACCTTTTTCTTTTGGTTTGGTTAGGCTATCCCATGAGCAGAGTGCCCATTTCTTTTTTTTCTTAGGTCCTCCCCATAGGAATTTCCTCTATATCTCTATCAGCTTATTACATATCCCTTTTGGTGCTGCCATTACAGAGAGGGGATATGTCGGGATAGCCTGGATGGTTGATTTGAGCAAAACTACCCTTGCAACAAGATTCAAAGTACAGAAAGACCAATTATCCAGTCTTTTCATGATCTTTTCCACAATAGACTTCCAGTTTCCTATTTTAAGGGATGATGAGTCTAGCATAGTTCCTAAATACTTTGTTGGGAGTTCCCCTTTTCTAAAGCCCAAGGTCCTAGTTAAATGATTTCTGATGGGTTCCATTATATTAAAAAAGACTGTTCTTGATTTTTCCTTATTTACCTCCATACCTGAACCTTTCATAAACACCTCTAGAATTCTCTTTATCCTTCTCACCTCATTCAAGGAAACTTTGCAATAAATCATTATTTCATCCACAAACTGTTGATGGGAGACAGTAGTGTGATTGCTCCATAATCTCAGATCCTGAATTTTCCTTTCTCTTAATCCTTTTTTGAAATATCTACCTAATCCTTCTGTTGCAATTATGAAGAGGAAGGGGGATAGGGGATCCCCTTGTCGAAGTCCTCTTGAAGCATTAAAAGTAGTAGATGGGACTCCATTTAGCAGGATGGAGAAATTTGATGTGGAAATCATGCTTAAGACCCACTTCACCCATTTGTCGCAGAATCCAAAGGCTTGAAGAATGGCTTCTAGATATCTCCAGTTTAACCTGTCATAGGATTTTGACAGATCTAACTTTATCAGCATTCCTTTTTCCTTCTTTATTTTCAAAGTATGGATTACTTCTTGGGCCACCACTAATCCATCCAAAATCTGTCTTCCTTCTACAAACCCAGTTTGTTCTAGGGATATAATGTTCGGGAGAATAGATTTTAGTCTCTGGGCCACCACTGATGCCACTATCTTATAGATCACATTACATAAAGCTATAGGGCGAAAGCCTTCAGCTTGATCAGCTTGGAAAGTTTTCAGAATAAGAGTTAATAAGGTTGAGTTTATACCTGGCCATATTCTTTGATTGATTCTTACTTCCTCCACCACTTCTAGAACCTCTTCAGCAAGGAAGTGCCATCCCGCTTGGTAGAATTCTACTGTGTACCCGTCTGGCCCAGGAGCTTTGTTCCTTTTCATATTCCTGACTATTTCCTCCACTTGCTCCCTTGTAACTTTCCTCATCAGAGCCAAATTCTGATCTCTAGTTACTAGTTTAGGAATCTCCCTGCTTATCTTCATTATAGCTTCTGTTCTATTGTCCTGAGTTTCATTTAATAAGGTTTTGAAATGATTAACCAACAATTTTTCAATTTCTTCATGCTGGAGGATGCACTGGCCTTCTTGGTTTTTTATGGAAAAAATTATGTTTCTTTGTCTGTGCTGTATCATTGCTTTATGGAAGAACTTAGTATTCCTTTCCCCTTCTCTAAGCCACTGAACCCTTGACTTCTGTCTCCATAAGATCTCTTCTTGTTTCCTTCTCTCTTCTAGCTGGTTTATTATAATTCCTTCTTCCTTTGTTCTATCTTCCTGTATACCTTCTAGAATATCCATCTGCTGCAGCTCTTCCATTCTTTGCTCTATGCACTTTTTCTCTTCCAGTATATTTCCAAATTCTTCTTTATTCCACTTTTTTATTTTGTGTTTCAGCTCCTTCAGTTTGAGTTGGAAGGTGTGCATTTTATTTTTTCCTTTTTGTTTTCTCTTCCTCCACCATTCTTCAAGTTTCTCTATCAGCCCCTCCTTTCTTAGCCAAAATGATTCGAATCTAAAAGGTTTGTTGTTTGGTCTTTGTTTGAGATCTATTTCCAATTTAATCGGCTAATGATCCGATCCTGCAACCAGAAGAATTGTGGCTTCAATGAAAACATCTTTCATCATTATTTGTTCGAAAATTAGGAATCTATCAAGTCATGAAGCAATTTGATTAACTCCCCCTCTTCGGTTGTTCCAGGTATGGTTTCCATTTATAGTATTAATATCGATCAGTCTCTACTCCCTTATCATGTCTCCAAACTGTTCCATTGTTTTATCCATTCTCCTTAGCCCTCCTCTTTTTTTCGCTGAGCTTTTAATCAGATTGAAATCCTTTCCTACGATCCATTGCCTTCCAGGGATTAGAATCCTCAATGCTTTTAGATTTTGTAGGAAGTTTTCCTTTTCTCGTTGGGCATGGGGCCCGTAAATCCATGTTATAAAAACTTCCTCAGTTTTTCCTATTATCTTTGCAGTTCCTGTTAGAATTCTTGGAAAACTTATCCAATTGCTTAATTGTATTTCTTCAGGGTTCCAAATTATTACCAGGCCCCCTACACTCCCAATCGCATCTTGTCCCATCATCTCATACCTATTCTTGTTCCTATTCAAAATGTCCCTCATTTTCTCAGTACTTATTTTTGTTTCTTGTACTATCATTATGTTGGGTTTTTCTTTTTTCAGTCTGTCACTTAGATACCTCTGTTTGCCTCTACTGTTGAGGCCTCTTATGTTCCAGGTTGTGATGATCATCACAAAAGTTTCGGAGGGGTTTGGAATACCTCTGAGAGAGGTATAACTCTTCCTGAGTTAACTAGCATCTCTCCGACTTCTTGAATTGTTTCACTCATTGTTCTTCTCCCTCTTTTTTTGCCCCCCTTGCCAATACTGCTCATTCCTGTATTTTGTGTTTCTTGCATCGCCATTTCCCAATCTCTTCGATATTCAGCTATTCCTTTTTTCTCTTTATATCTTTGAAAGGATTCTTTGTACATCTCTTTCTGATCCTCTGGAATAAATCTTTCATCAAGCCTCTTCCATTCCTGCAAGAGCTTCGTCATTACTTGTTCTTCTTCCTCTCCCTTTGTTTTCTGTGGGTCTATTCCCATTCCTCATTGATCCTCTTGGTTTTCTATTGGACTCTTTGTCCTCTCTTGCTCTGTCTCTTTATCTTGATCTGTCTCTTTATCTGATTTTTCCTTTATGACTTCCATTCCTTCTATTTCCTCATCTTCGTTGTCCTCTGTTTTTACTTCTTCATCCTGCAGTATTTGGAACTTGTTTTGGGATTCAATATTATGAGTTCCTTTTTGTTTGGCCGTCTGAATCTTGCTATTCTCTCTTTTTTTCTTCCTCTACACTGCTCTGAAGTCCTCATCCTCCTTTCCTGATTTCTTTGCCGCATTTCTCCTCTCATTTTCTACTTCTTTTTCCTTTTCTGCTAACGTGATAGGGCATTCTCGGTACAGATGACCATACTCATGGCATCTTCTGCAACGAAAGCAAATGTGTTCATAATCAATTGGTTGATGCCAGATCTCATCATGATATTCCAACTCTATTGTGTCTGGAAGTGGCTCTGTTATGTTCATGTACACGCATATCCTTGCATATGTTGTATATCTTCCCCTCTTTGTCGATTCTGCCACTTTCACAAATGATCCTAATGCATTACCTATACCTTCAAGGATCTCTGCATCCCAGAATTCTGTTGGAAGACCAAAGAGTCTGATCCAAACCGGAGCTTCTAACATCCTTTCCTTATCTAGGTTGTAACAGTCTACCCATTGTCTCATAAATAACCTAGCATCGTTCATGAAGTAGGGGCCTTCCTAAAAAATCCTTCCCCTGTCTTCTAGGTTAGAAAATATAACTGTAAAAAATCCCTTCGCTCCCAGTTTTAATTCTACAGGCCCTTTTGGTTTCCACCTTTGCTGGATCCATCTCAGAAGGTCTTTCTCAGCTGGCCATTATCCTACAAACTTACAGATCAACGCATAATCCTTCATGTAGCTTCTATATTTCTCTAATCTATTATGCGGTATTACAAACCTGGGTTTGTTCGTCACCCTCGACAGACATTTCCTTGTTGCTCCCATTCTCTTTTGTGTTCCCGCTGCTGAGGTCTCGCTTTCATTTGCTCTGTCTCCTTCCTTTTGTCGTTCCTTCCTCACTTCCCCTGTTATCACTGCTTTGAAGGAGGGGACCTCTCCCCTCCCCTGCTCCATTTCCATTACGTTCCCTCAGATCCTGCGCTTCTGTTTAACCCTTAGTCTTTATTTTTTCATCCTTTTCTTGCCCTATTTTCTAAGCTTCTGGATCTCGCACCCGAGATCTATCCGGATGCGATGCTTCCGAAATCAGCAACCCTTCTTCCCTTCCTGCGACAGCACCCTCACCTGCGAAACCCATATGAACATTGTTGACTTTCATACTTTGACTCTTAACAGGTATGAAGCATGAACGATTGACTTTGGTCATTAATAAGATTAATAATATAACATCATTATAAGAATATTATAACATTAATTATTATTAGTTTAATTAACACCTAATTCTTTTGGATTAATAACTTTGGTTAACTAATTATTGAAATATCTTAAAATAATTCTAAAGTTTTCTAATATTGGAATAACTTGTACTGACGATAAACCACACTAGTTGGTTCGAAACGCATCGACAAATGATTCTCTAGGTGATTTTGCCGAAATTATTCTCACAATCAAAGTATGGATCATAGAAGTCTAAACTCTTTAATATTTTACCTTCTAATATATGATTATTAAATCCTTACACACTAATCTATTAGTGTTTTACTAATTAACTTATATTAAGGAGGCACCGTAGTCATTAATAATAGGAATAATGCTAATTAAAATTATTTTATTAATAATAATACAATTTTATCGCATTCCCAGATTTTTCACTCATATTGGTTAAATTTTTTATTATTTATTTATTTATAAAAATTAAATAAGATACTTTTTAATATAATAATATTATTTTAATTAAATATAGTCATTTCTCGGTCAATTATAGCGGTTGGCCCGCTCCAGTCTAATATAGCCATTTTTTCTGTCAATCCTAGCTATTGGTAAGTACGATCTCCCTATTTAAGATATAGCTATGATATGATTCTTCAACTTGTCTTGACGATGAACCACACTTGTTGGTTCGAAACGCATTGACAAATGTACTATCATGTGATTTCCCCTGAAATATTTTTTCTCATAAGATCCAATGATGGTAGGGAAAAACAAAGGATGGTGGGTGCCCCCCACCAATGGTTTTGGGAATGGTTTTCCCAATTTTAGGTTCTAGTAGAAAAATATTTATGTATATTTTTTATTCTTACCATTGTATATTTCTATTTTTTAAGACTTAATTTGCAGGTAATTTTTGTACATGGCTAAAAATTTCATCTTTTATTTTCTCCCGTTTTCTTTATTTTTTTACAATATAAAAAGATTTTACATTTTAACCATATCAAAGATGTACCTTTGATATAAAGTGGAAATATCAAAATAATGACCCTATTACAAACCTAGGCATGTAGTAATATGTTGTAAACTTGAGGAGGAGAGGCTTGTTTTACCCTCAAACTTATGCAATGTTTTAATGGAGCCGAAAAGAGGAAAGAAAATAGTGGTTTATAAAATGTATTGAATGGAAAAGATTAAAATGTGAAATTAAAGGGACGAAGGAAAGAAATTAAAAGGTTTACTTATAAGAAAATTCCCTAGTCAAATGGTTATAAAGGAATGGAAATTGCTTACCTAGTTCCCTTTACCAGTATATAACATGTCGGGGAGCACAATATTGAAATTTTGGATGCTCAGTTTGAGAAAAGTCTACAGAAAATAGATTGAAATAAGTTCGAATGTAGATTTTTTGTGAAAATACATTTTTCAGATAGCTAGAATAAAGCTAAGATTTTGAAAAATGAAAATAAAAGACTAAAGATATAAGTACAACGAGAAAATGGGTTACTATCTCGATGAGTAGGCGAGGGTTGTTGCCTCAAGATATATAATGAGATAGTTATTCATAAAGATAGAACCATTTCTATCACAATTTTACATTAACTCTTTCTTTTTGAAGGAAGGTTGCCCTTCCTACCCATATAGTTAATTTTGAACATTTTTATCTGAGAAGAATATGAAGGATGCAACTATTGTTTGTAAGATGAAATCATGAAATCTCTAGAATTTCCAAACCTTATGATATAATTTTCATCATGTGAAATAAATGGGCTAATGTTGAACATGAGAAAATTCATTAGATTATTGGCAAGTGGTGTATGCCATTAACCAACACAAGACAACCCACCATTGATGTGAACGAGTGTCAAAGTATTGTCGTACATTCTACTAAGTACAAATGAATGAGTTGAAGTCGAGTTACCTATAGAATCTGATAATCAAGAGAATTAATGCATTCCCTATATCATAGGTGAGGAATCTTTCAATTAATGAATGAAAATTCCATGGTACATTAAAAAATAATTAGTCTTGACCGTGAATTATAAAATTGAGTTGATGAAACAAGATCAACTTATCTTCTATAAGTACAAAAAGGGGTTTGAAGAAAAATAGTCTAAACCAACAACATGTTCTAAGAAGAATGATGAATTCTTTCTGGTATAAAAATAGTTTTCAAATAAAATTCATGCTTAACTGTGACAAAAATTGGTTTTCGCAGTTAGGCTTATTTTTATCTTTAATTTTAATTTTAATTTTTAAAATACGAAGAAGAGGAAAATTAAGAAGAAGAATAAGAAGTGGGAGTGGGAAGGCAATCACCCTTCCAATTTATCCTTTCCATCTCATTTTTGTGACACACTTTTGCACTGAATTCCTCTTTATTCATGGGCTTGTGATATAACCTCCATCAATGATCATTCACTAAGAGGGAGACATGTTCCTCATTAATTATTTTGATCTGGACTGACCCATTCTAAAAAATGGCTTCAATTTCATAGGGTTCTGACTATCGAGTGGATAGTTTCCTTTGAAAATTTTGAACTTGGAGTTGATGAGAAGGGCCTAGTCATCTAGTTTGAACATTTTTTCTAATGTCTCTGTCATGCCACATGGTTCTTTGCTATTGAATGAGAGATATATGTTGAATTTTTTTGTCTATTCTTATCTAATTCATTAAAATCCATTATCCTTTCTCCTTATGCATCTCAAGCTTCATTCCCAAATGAGCTACAATCCTCAAAGTTATAACTTGAATTTTTATAGAGATAATTTTTTGCTTCCCATAAACCAAATCATAAGGTGTAAATTTGATAGTGTTCCCATAAGTAGTCATCTAAGCACATAATTCCCCAAGCAGTTGACCTGCCTAATCTTTATAATGTGTCTGAATTGTATTTGTCAAAATGGATTCTAACACTTTATTGGTGGACTTTACTTTTCCATTATCTTGCGAGTGACAAGGAGAAGAGGTCATATGCTTGATATGGTATTGATGAGTGAGGGATTCAATGAATTTTGATGTAAATTGTGTCCTTTGATCTACAAAAATTTCTCTAGTCACACAAAATTGAGTGAAAATATCTTCATAAATATAATATGAAAATAAATATTCATTAGCTTAAAATAGGGCCTTGGCTTCTAACCATTTAGTAACATAATCAGTGCACATAAGGATATACCTTTTATTTGTTGACATTGGAGTGATAGGTACAACAAAATCCAAATTCCATTTTTCAAATGGTTTAATGAGTACCTAAGGGTGTAGTGGCATCTCATTGACTTGTATTGGTCGAACCATTTGCTAACAACTATCACAACTTTAACATGCTTCTTGGTGTCCTTAAAAAGGCTTGGTCAATAGTATCCTAAATGAAATACATTGTAAGTTGTCGTTTTATCCATAAAGTGTCCTTTGCATGGTTCATCATGGCATGCTTTTAAAATATCCAACATTTAATCCCATCAAACACATCTATGGATAATGAGATTAGGTCTGATATTGGAAAGATCGCCATCATGACAGGTTCCAGTTGACTTGGAAATTCTTTGTTTATCCCTAGATGAAAAATTCTATGGTAGTTTTCTGGTAGCTAGGTAATTGGGAGTATCTACAAACTTCAAAGAATAAGTGGATATAACAAATAAGTATTCATAAGGAAATCTATCATCTACAAGAATAATTTCACATTTATTATAATTTATAGAAAGGAAATAGTTAAGCCCATAATAGTGATATTGAATTATTGTAGCAGCAAAATCCATTTAGTAATCCTACCATTAGTGATTTTTTTGTTCATTAAATAAAGAATTATAGAGTGATAAATGAGAATGAAATTTTCATATATAGTAATGTAATGCATAAACTTTTTAATCACATATACAATTGATAAAAATTCTTTTGTAGTAACAATGTAGTCAAGTTCATCAGGGGCAATATTTTTACTAACATAGTAAATGGCATAGTAAGACTAGTTTTATTTCTACCCTAAAAACTATCCAAGTGTGGTATAGGAAGAATCCATGGAGATGCGAAAGGTAAGGACCAATTTGGTAACAATATCCTATGAGAAATAAACATATTTATAGAGAAACTTAAGTAAAGGTGTAGTGATTTTTGTAAAATTTTCAATAAGTGTTTTGTAATATCAAGTAAGATTGAGAAACATAATTACTTCCTTTTGAGTCATGGGAACTTTCATCTTTGAAATTACTTCTATTTTTTCTAGGTCTACCTCAAATCATGTAGAAATAATAATGTTTCTAGTAAAAACACTTTTTGTTAACATCATGTGCCTGTTTTCACAACTTAAAAAAAGATTAGTTTCTTGAAATTGAATCATTTTTTTCAATATTCTCTAATTAATTTTAAAATGAATCACAAAAAATAGTAAATTCATTGAAATATACCTTGAAAAAATCATTAATCAAATTTGATAAAATTCCTAGCACTGTTCTCTAAAATTTGGTCGAAGCATTAGATAATAAAAAGGGAACAATTGGTTAGAGAATGTGCCCAAAAGACAAGCTAGTGTGCTTTTATCTCTCTTTAGATGCACTTTTAATCGTATTATAACCACTAAAACTATCTAAAAATTAGAAGTACTTTTTACCTATTGGGGTTTCTAGAACCTACTCACTAAAAGGAAGAGGGAAATACTACTTCATATTGGCTTTATTTAGTTCTCGGTAATATACATAGATATAGTATCATAGTTATTTTTTGGGATCACTACAAGAATTAATACCCATTTACTATGAGAAATTAGATATATCAATTCAACATTAAGAATTTTTTATAATTCTTCTTTAACCACTTCCTTGAGGGTTAGGTTCACATGACTTTGAGGCTACCTAATAAGATGGGAATCACTATAAATATAAATATGTTGAGAACAAGTACCAGGTTGTATATATTTCATATCATTATAGTTCCATACAAAAGTTCCTAACTATTTTTGTAAAACTTGGATCAAACTTTCTTGTGGAAATTTAGTGAGCTAGGAAACTATATACATAATTTTATCTTGGTTCATTTCAATAAGTTTCTTGTAGCATTTTTTTAAAGTCCTATCATAGAGTTACTAAGTGAAAAAAGGGCTCTTAAGTCATTAGTTTCCTACACATCAATCTCTAAATTTTTTTCTAATGGTAGGGAAAATAAATCATATTTCTATATAAAATCATAATTAGAAAAATAAGTATCAATTTAAATTTCTTTATTATTTTCCTTGAAATAAATTATCCAACCAATTCTAGTAGCCAGTTGTACAAATTCCTCATTTCTATTTGTGTCATCCTAGTGTTTTCCAATTCAGTGAGAGATTTTGTATGTGGGTATAAGGTTACTTGTTTTATTAAGTCTCCACGTGCAATGAACATATTTCAAGATCTATAACTTATCAAGGCCTATGTAGTGGTAAGCCATGGTATCCCAAGTATTATGGGGTGTTATATAGAAAGATCGTTAGGTGGCAAAGCCATGCATCTATGGGATATTCCAAAGAGTCTAAAGAAATAATAAATCATGTAGTATCCACTCTAGCTTTATCTTATATCTATCAATTAGTTTAAAAATAGTAGGAGTCGGATGAAGGTTATTCAAATATAATTATTTGATGGTCTACATGTTCATAATATTAATAACTTATCCAAGGTTAACTAAGGTATTAGGGACACAAATACTATTAATGTTTATGGAGATAATGCGGTTACTAGGATCTACATATTTATCGACAAGAGTCTGTCTAGATATTAATATATGTATATTTTACCAAGGAATTGGATGGTAGGTGGTTCACTCTTCTTTCTTCCTCGATTCCTTAGACATTATTTTTTAATTGTTATTACATATATACTTATGTATTTAATGGATTACAAGGAAATTTTATGCAAATGTTTCTTAATTTACTCATAATATTATATTCAAAGAAGGCTACTTGTTTATTCAAGTTTAGTATCTATAGATAGGGAGGTTATTTGGATGAAAGGGGCTACTTTGAATGATTATTTGTTTCCTTTATTGTGACGGGGGCATAATCATTGTTTGTTAGATTAGGATTTTCTTCATATATTTCTTCTTCAACGATGATGGGGGGCTATTTTTGGACCACCTTTCCTAATCACAAGTGGATGTATTGCAATAATAACTATGTAACTTGGTAGGTAGGAAAAGGTTGTAACTAAGTGCCACAGGTAGGATGTTTTACTTTATTATTGAGGTTAGTGTTAGCTTGTACATTCATTTGAGTGGTTTTTGGAGGTTGAATTGGTAGAAGATGTAATTTTTGAGGTGATTTTTGTATAGGGTAAGGTTGAGAAGTCGAGGGGTAAAGTGTATACTTAGAGGATGTGAAATACAATGGTTGAAATTGTTGTGATTACATTGGATTAGAGTGTATTTGCATGTTTCCATTATCATATCCTCACCATCCTTGTTGTCAAGGATGGTTTCAGACTTTCTACTTGGACTATGCTTGCCAATGGATAGTAGAATAACAAGGTTGAGAATATTGTTGATTAGAATAGTATAAAGAAAATTGAGAAGTAGGCTCTTGAGGCATACCTAGAAACTTCCAAGGAATTTTCAGAGTAACCATGAAAATATGTTATTTTGCCTAATTTTATTCATGATACCCTACCTTGAGTCAAGGGATAATCCATTGACAGATGGTTTGTTGCAAAAATAGCATAAATCTCAATATTATTCAAAGGAAAACATTTCTACGGATGCTTCTTTCTATGCCTAGAATAAAAAAATAGAAAGACCTACATTTTCCTCTTCTTATTTATTTTTATATTATAAAGTATGCAGCTGCAAACTTGGAGTTATAAGGATATCAATCTCAAAATTTTCCAACAAATTCCCTAGTTTAGCCCTAGTTAGCCCACCTAAGACATCTTTAGCAAATTTAGAAATAATGTCTTTAGGTCCCTTACATGTTATAGCTTGACTTTGATAATATATCCTACAAAGTTCACTAATTTGAGAAAAAGTTAGTTCACAAACATCCCCAACACCCATTAAATTTAATAAATATATAGACTCATCTAGTATTCCTTTCAAAAATATAGTTCTAATGGTGTTTGGATCCATTATATTGTGCTTTGATCGTTGAAGATTATACAAGAACCTTTCAAGATAGTCCTCCAAGATTTCATCTTAATTTTGTGTCATTCTAAATATTTCTTCTCCTGGGTTTTAATCTTTGCAATATTATTGATACCCTTTAAGAAAAGTTTTTCTCTTCTCTTCCCAAGTTTTGGTTGTGTTCCCCCAATCTTAGAGCAAGTATTAGTCCTTGAGAGTACTAGGGAATAATTTAATATTTTGTGCATTGTTAGGAGTATCATTACTACAAAAAAATATGAAAATTTGAAAATAAATGCAACAAGATCTTCTGATACTTCCATGGAAATGGGGAAATTCTAAGGGAGGTATATTATGATGGAATTATTTTCATTAATGTCAAAGGAGAAATAAGAGAAGAAAGGTATGCAGAAGAAAGACAAGGAGAAACAACAAGGTGTGCAAGAGTAAGGGACAAAGGAGCAGCAAGGCAAGATCAGTAACAGGGTAAGTAAAGGGTAAAAGAGAAGATCATGATCAACAAAGGTATGCAAATGAGTAGATGTAATACCTATTAGTGAGATAGATGCTAGATGTTGATGGAACATATGTTGATGCTAGATATTGCATATGTTATTCTTGGCATGCTTGATGACAATAGGACAAAGGAGTAGTAAATACCTTGATGGTTTGGTATAACATTGATGTTGGCATGTTCATGGATTGATGATTGTGTTGATGGCCTGTTGATGGATTGATTATTGGATAATGTTGTAGAGATTGTTTAATGAAGAATTCATGGTGAAACTAATTTTTTGTTAAGCTGAATTGTTGTGATTCAAAGGCAAGAATCCATGATAGCAAAGGCAAGACTCCATGACAACAAAGGCAAGATTCCATGACACCAAAATAAGACTCGAGGAGGTTGAGGAAATGGCATGAAAAAAAGATGAATTTAATCATATAGATGGCTTTGGAGAGTGAATGTTGCATACATATGCTTGCATTATTTTCATATGTTGAATGCATATTGTTTACATTGGAGAATGTTTACATGAGTTGTGGTGGTATAATGTTGTTCCTGACACTATGTTGATATTGATGCACCTAATAATTCTAGATGTAAGAAATAATATGTGGTGGAGAACTTATTTATTTTATAATATTCAAAATTTTAAGAGTTTTGAAATGAATGAGTGGAAGGAAAAGATTCAATCCTATTCACTTCATTTTCTTATGTAGACTAAAAACAACCAGCAAATTATCTTTATAAAAGATGTTTCTTTTGGAAGAAAAAGGTGATGTTAGAGAGTGGGAGAATGTGTTAGCATTGATTGAGGTATTATGAATTAGTTATGTGGCATATTTGAAGCTCATGTGAAGCACATTTGAAGGGAAGAACATGAATCAATAAAGATGGAGATATGCAAAATTTATGACCATGTAAACTAACAATTGTTGTTTCTTATTTGCATCAGGGGGGTTGTAGTATCCTTTCAAGTAGTCGCTTAATAAACATCAGGTTGGAGGTTGTTGAGGTAAGAGACTCCTATGGGTTGTAGCCTATAGAAAACATATGGGAATTGGAGCTTCCTTGAAGTTGCAACTTATAGAAAATTGAGGTAGAAACTTCCTGCAGGTTGGAGCCTACAAAAAATAA
This sequence comes from Pinus taeda, assembly GCA_000404065.3. Classification (NCBI taxonomy): domain Eukaryota; kingdom Viridiplantae; phylum Streptophyta; class Pinopsida; order Pinales; family Pinaceae; genus Pinus; species Pinus taeda. The sequence continues at coordinate 171,280 of APFE030756343.1, forward strand.
GATGTAATAAGGAGTAGGACCTTTCCTTTGCATCACAACAACAATAAAATCGTGTTTTTCTCCCTTAATGGGTTTCCACATTTATCTCGTGTCAATATGTGTTGTTATTATGTGTTGATGTGATGTTTTGATTATCTTATTACTTGTTGTTCACATACTCAATATGTTGTCATTATTTGTTAAGTTGCTCATGCAATGTTTCAGTTAACGAGATTAAGGAAAATAATTTTAATGTCCATGAATATACTTAATTCACTATTTGTTAATATTGTCATGCAATGTTTTAGTTAATGAGATTAAGGAAAATACCATGAATATACTAAACTGATTCACACCCCCCCAAGTTTAGTCAAGTTTTCATCAATTGCTATCAGAGCAAGTTCTTTCAGTGTAAGCCTAACAACTTGAAGGTAGTTCTGGTTGAGTCATGGATTGTAAAATTGTACATGTGCTTAGTACATCAAACTTTCATGAATGGATAGATAATGTGAAATCTGAACTTATATTTTATTCACCTAGTGTGTCAAAACTAGTATGTGATGGCTACTATAAAGACCCTCACTCTGCCCAAGAAAAATAGTGGAATACTAAGGAAAAATGTGTTATGTTTAATAATGTTCATAATAAGTATCTTGATACAGTAATAAACTTAAATTCGGAAAAAGAGATTTGGGATAGGTTCCATCTCATGCATGAAGGAGACACTAGTAGCTGCATTGTCAGGGAGGAAAAGATAAAGAGGAAGAAGAAATAATCCTGTCAAAAGGAAAACATTCAGTCAAATGAGGTCTCTACTAGTGCAAATGGACCTTATTTCTATGAAGAAAATATACCTAAAGAACAAGCCAAGCTGGACATAGCCTTTATTGAAATAGAAATATTGAAGAATGAAAACAAAGATATAAAGAAACTAGTGCAAAAGTGTGATGAGAGAGAGAAGAAGTACAAGGAGGAAATTGTTAGTTTGAAGAAAGATCTTGAAGAATCAAGGAGGATGGAAGGCATGATGAATAACCAGCTAAAGGTGAAAGAGGTACAATGTGAAATATTATAGTTTGAGATTATTTCAGCTAGAAGACAGTTAGATGAAAAGAACAAGTTGTGTAAGAAGCTAGAAGAGGAGGTTGCATCCACGAAGAACTCAGAAAAGGAAAACATTAAAGATGATAATGAAGCTTTCCTAAAAATACCTATAGGAGAAGGGACAAGCACCATTATTAATAACAAAGAAAAAATAACAATAAGCAATATCAAAAGCCAATGAATGCAATGAAGGAAGGGCTCACTGCAAGAAGATCATTCTCTCTTGGAAATGAGTCGAACAAGTTGAAATGATATCAAAGGATATTATTTTCTCCTGGGAAAAACATCACATGTTTTTCTTGCCATGGAAATGGACATATTACAGCGAATTGTAAGAACAAACAAACAAAGAATAATTAGTAGAATATGCATCAAATGGGGAGGCTCCCTCAAGCAATGAAACATAGAAGACATTATTTCTCTAGGTACACAAATCATTTTCATGGTTATTTTTATCTATGTAATGAATATGGACATAATGTTGATGAATGTAAACTATTTGTAAAGAATAACACAACAATCCACACACCATTTCCACCATAGGTTGGTCAAATAAAGTGCTATTTATGTAGCAACCTTGGACACGAAGCTAATGACTGCAGACTGCCATATACCCTAAAGTGCTCTAGACAGAAAATGGAAGTAATTCTAAGCAAGCCAAATAATGAAGATGACACATACAACAACAGGAAGTTCATTAAAGCATGGAAGAGAAAGAAAAAGGATAAGCTCGTTACTTCAAATACATAATGAACCCATAATGGTCTTAGGGGAGCTGCTCTAGGAAGCTAAGAAATCATCCATTCAATGTTAGAAGAGAAACACCATTTCAAGAGGAGAGAAAACCTAAGAATGCATTAGAAGAAATAATTAATACGAGGAGACAAAATCTACACATAAGTACAATAGAGGCATTTATTATATAGACGAGTTGTGGCAAGATATCAGATAATGCTTGAAGTATGTAATTGATGATCCTGAGGACCTAAGAGTGGACAATCACTTAGTCTAAAAGAAATGACTAATATTGTTGATAGAAATCACTTGAAAACATGAAAATTAAAGGAGGTCCAAATTCCCATTCATGCCTTGAAAGTAGATTTGGGAATGAAACACCAAAAATAACACTCTTCTCAAAGCGACTATGAGAGCCAAGTTACTCTATAGAGAGAAATAATACAAGAATTTTTGTGTAGCAAAACCATCAAGAGGAAATGCATTTAATAAAGAAAAACATTGTGGTTCAATAGTGAGTTTCAACAACATAACCAAACAAACTATATATATAAAAAGGGCAGATGCGAAGATTATTGGATCAAAAGATAGTGAAAATCTACAATTGTGGGAGTTAACGCATCATAAATTAATGATCAAGAGAAGGAACAAATACATAAATATGGCATTGTTAAAGAATATGAACTTGCAAATGAAATGCATGCATAAGGGCTATTGGATAATAAGAGACCTGCTCTAGAGAGTGTATATGATGTCAGGTATTAATCACGAACAAAGCCACTCACTGTTCAGATGGCGCTGATCACTGTTCAATAGTCGGCTAGTGTCAATGTCATTCGGCACAATTATTGTTCTTTCGTAGCTAGAAATGTGTATAAATTGCCATGTTTATTAATGAACTGATCAAGCTTTCCATGTGGATTTTTATTCTCTGTTATGGTATTAGATCTCAAGAGAGCTGCAAGAAGAATGAGCTCAGGTGAGCTGTGAGGAGACAAAGTTGTGCATTGAGTTTAGCTTCGTGTAATGAAGAAGGCATTGAGGAGTCATGAGGACTCTGTAACCCTGGAGCCATGAACAGTTGTGAAGATTCTCGCTTAAGAGATGCCACTGTGTAGAGAAGCAGTAGAGTTCAATGCAAGTGGAGTTATCTGCATGCGGTGAAGCGTTGTGGAGATGTGTGCTCAGTGAGTTGCAATTTTCAGCTGGAGTTGCAATTATCTGCATGTGGTGGAGTTGTGTGCTCATTGAGTTGTGGAGTTATGTGCTCAGCCAGTTGTTGGCTCATCGAGTTGAAATTTTCTCTTGCTGCCCACAAAACTGACCATTAAGCTGTGGAGGGTCAGCTGCATTGAACGTGTCCATTGGTTCATTCCTTGTTTTACTGTGGATGGTGCATTTCATATTTTTTTCCACGGTGCATTCCTTGTTTTACTTTAAAAGTTTGATGTTATTATTAAAACAAAAATTGTTGTTAGAAGGCAACTTAATGTTTGAGTTTGTTTTTATTTATAAAGATATAAGTTTTTTTTTTTAAATATTCACTTTTGCTTGAAGTGGTGAAAAGAATTTTTATAGTGAAAAGGAGTTAGTAAAGATTTTTATGGTGCATGTGTGGTGAAAGTGTTTTGGGATTTGGTGAAATTGGGTGCACTTGGATTTAGATTTGGTGGCATTTTGTTGATTGGAGAAAGCTTTTTTTCCATCATGTAAAATTTGTTGCCTCATACTTATTTGAATGAATCCACCAAACTTGATGGAGGAAATTATGTGAATTTGAAATTCAAGTTGTTGACTATTTTAGAAGGTTATAATTTGTGGTCCATTATGAGTGGGGATGAGCCCAAACCCATTGTTGTAGCTTCTATTCTAGATTGGGAGAGAAGGGAGATGAAAGAAAAGGTGTTGTTGCCTATGTTTGTAAAGGACAACATTATTCCTCACATGAGATTGCAAGACATCAAAAGAAACATGGGATATGCTGAAGGGTTTGCATGAAACAACAAATACAAATAGGATCTTGTTTTTGAAGACTAAGTTTTTATCTCTAAAAATGGAAGAAAATGAAAATATAAGAAATTTCATATCTCGTGTCAAAGATTTAAGCGATAAGTTGGGAGATATTGGTGAAAAGGTGTCTAGTACTAACTTAGTCACCATCACATTAAATGGCTTAGTGCAAGATTATCAAATTTTTGTTTCAAGTCTTTCAGCTAGAGAGAAGCCCCATACATTTGATGAATTGACAAGAATTCTTCTACAAGAGGAGGAGAGGATGAAGAGCTTTAATTTGGGCTCTAGTAGCTCAGATTTGGCATTAGTAGTCAAGCATAAATATCCATACAGAGGCAAGCCATGGGACAAGAACAAAGGAGGCAAGTTTCAAGAAAAACAAAAAGGTATGACACAGTGTAAATTTCCAATCCATGATAGGAGAAATGATGATTGTTATTATTGTGGCAAACCTAGGCATCAATCTAAAGATTGCTATAAAAGGAAATATAATGAGTCTAGGCAAAGAAACAAAAGACATAATGGAAATTTTGTGGACAAAGATACCTCAATCAGTGATGGATTTAAAAATCTTAAATTGTTTGTTTCTAATGTTGCATTGTCTATGTAAAATGATGATGTGAATGCTTGGTTCATTGATTCTGGTGCATCACTCCATATGTCTTGTAATAAGGAGTGGTTTGATGAATATTATGAAAACATGGATGGAACATATGTTTATCTAGTAGATAACAGATCACTTAAATTTCAAGGTTATGGAGTAATAGGTGTGAATTTTCCTAATGGACAAGAGAGACAGATCCATAATGTGATGTATGTTCCTAGTATCAAAAAGATTTTCATTTATGTTTCTACTATTGCTAACCAAGATTTGAAGGTGGAATTCGTTAAATCACAGTGCGTGGTGAAAGACATTGATGATCAATACAAGGTTATTGCCACAAGTACCAGAGTTGGAGGCTTGTATAAATTGGATGTGACGAGGAAAAGTCATCAAGCGTTGGCATCTACAACAATATTAATAATAGATTTATGGCATCAAAGGTATGGACATTTAAATCACAAAGATTTAATACTACTTCAAAATAACACAATGGTTGAAGGTCTTCTTGACTTGAAGAATGATCACGTTGAATGTGAAGCATATGTACTTGGCAAGAAACATAGGGAGGAATTTCCTATACATAAAGAAAAAAGGCAAAGGGAAATACTTGAATTAATTCATACTGATGTATATGGACCTATGCAAACTATATATATTGGTGGAACATTGTATTTTCTTATTTTTGTGGATGATAGATCTAGGTAGACATGGGTTTATTTCATAAGAAAGAAGAGTGATGTTTTTGAGTACTTTAAAGAGTTTAAGAGTATGGTGGAAAAACAAACTAGTAATTACATCAAAATTTTAAGATCTGATCAGGGGGAGAATACAAATCAAGAGAATTTAATCAATATTGTAAAATCAATGGGTTTCTGCAACAATTTACAGTGCCACATACACCTCAGAAAAATGGAGTTGCTGAGAGGAAAAACAGAACACTAGTTGAATGTGCATGTAGTATGCTTCAAGGTAAAAATATCTCTAATGTTTTTAGGGCTGAAGCTATTAATACTGCTATTTATTTGAAAAATAGGAGTCTGACCAAAAGTTTAGAGCTTAAAACACCTTTTGAAGCATTTTATGGGTACAAACCAAAAGTGAGTCATTTAAGAGTTCTTGGTTGCAAGGCATTTGCTCATATTCCAAAAGATGAAAGAAAACTTGATGCAAAGTCAATTAAGTGCATATTTATTGGTTATTGTGATGATCAGAAAGCATAAAAGTTGTTTGATCCTAGTACTCATACACTGCTTGCAAGTAGGGATGTGGTGTTTCATGACAATGCAAATGAAGGTGATAGAATGAATAATACTGGTGTATGGCATGATATTGATGATTATGTCAAATTAGATACAAGTGTTGAAAAAGAACAGGAACGAGCACAGGAACAGGTACAAGTTCAAGAGTAAGGAGCATCAAGCAGTCATGACACTCCAAGAAGAGGAGAGAAGACTCCGCAAAGCAGAAAGAAAGATGAAAGCAGTAAAACTCCAAGAAGGTCATCATGTCAAAGTCATGTACCTGTAAAGTATAAAGATTATGCATTAATGTTTCTTGTTATGAATGTTGTAGAACCTTCAAGCTATGAGGAAGCTAAATAATATAAGGAATGGAGAAATGCAATGAATGAAGAATATAACTCTATAATGAAGAATGACACATGGTAATTAACAAAATTGCCTAAAAACAAAGTTCCCATAGGATGCAAATGGCTTTATAAATCCAAGTTTAATGTTGATGGAAGTATTGATAAACATAAAGCTAGATTGATTGCAAAAGGATATGCACAAAAGGAGGGAATTTATTATGAAGATACTTTTGCACCTGTAGATAAGTTGAACACAATTAGAATCATGATTCCATTAGCTACAAGATATAATTGGAAAATGCATCAGTGAGATGTCAAATTTTCTTTTCGAATGGTGAGTTAAAAGAAGAAGTTTATTTGGTTCAACCTAAAGGGTTTGTAAAATAGGGGCAGGAGCATCTAGTTTGTAGGTTAAAGAAAGCTTTATATGGTTTGAAACAAGCACCAAGATCATGGTATGTGAAAATTGATTTTTTCTGTTATGAGAAAGGTTTTATGAGAAGCAAAAATGATCCTAACTTGTACATCAAGGAAGATGAAGCCAAGAATGTTGCTTTAATATCTATATATGTTGATGATCTTATCATAACAGGAAATGCATGCAAGTTGATTGAAGAAATTAAAAATCAGTTGTCACATGTATTTGAGATGAAGGATCTTGGTGAATTGCATTATTGTTTAGGTCTTGAAGTTTGGAGGGAATTTGGTAAGACATTAATCACATAAAGCAAATATACAAGGAAAATCCTTAAAAGGTTCAATATGACTAAATGCAAGGCAACATCTACTCCTTCAGAATAGGATGTCAAATTGTGCAGTGATAATGGAACCAAAGCAGTGAATGGAACTATGTATCATCAACTGGTGGTAAGTATGAACTATCTCACTACTACTAGGCTAGATATAGCATATTCTGTCAGTATACTTAGTCAGTTCATGGCTAAGTGTTGTGAAATCCACTGGAAAGCAGCAAACAAAGTCCTTTGATATCTGAAAGGAACACTTAATTTTGGTATTATGTATAATGATGAATTTGATTTTGAGTTGGTAGGTTATTATGATTTTGACTGGGCTGGAAATCTAGATGATAGGAAATCTACTAATGGATACATGTTCAATATTGGTTCAGGACCAATATCATGGAGCAGTAAAAAACAACCAACTGTTCCATTGTCATCCACTGGAACTGAGTATAAATCATTATGTAGTGCTACCTATGGATCAATATGGCTTAGAAGGATACTTGAAGATGTTGGAGAAACACAATAAGCACCTACAGTAATCAAAAGTGACAATCAAAGCACTATAAAATTGGCAAACAATCCTATATATCATGCAAAGACAAAACACATTGACACACAACATCATTTTGTAAGAGAAAATTGCAATCAAAAGAAATTGACTTATCATATTGTAATACAAATGAAAATGTGGCTGACATATTCACCAAGCCTCTTTGAAAGGCTAAATTTGAAATGTGTAGAAGTAAGGTGCGGGTTGTAGAAAATCCAAATTATGTTGTAAGCCTACTTAGATCAGCAGGCAAGTTAACATGTAAATTGTGATTAAGGGGAGGAGTCAAGTATTAATCACAAACAACTCATTGTTCAGATGGCGCTGATCATTGTTCAATAGTCGGCTAGTGTCAATGTCATCCAGCACAATTATTGTTCATCAAGAGCTAGAAATGTGTATAAATTACCAATCAAGCTTTCCAAGTGGATTTTTGTTCTCTGTTATATGATTCTAGTGAGATTGTTAGAAATGATTCTTATTTAACAAAGACTTCTCAAAGGTCAGGTGAAGATTGTAATTCCCTAGAAATTAACATTGCTAAGTGTATCCCACCAACATATTAGTATGCCTTAGAGAGTGGCCAATGTATAGTAGATTTCATTAAGCCTTCATTTATCATATTTTATGACCCAGACACGGAATTCATTACGGAGATCGAATTTTACGAATCTATGAACCCTGTCAATCCATTGAAAGTATACTTTATTTTCCATGAAAAATCTACTGAAGTGCAGATGTTTGAAGCAAGTATACGAAGGAAAACATATGCATTTGAATCTCTCATCAAGTATAAATATTTGATGATGATTCATATTGATAAGGATGGACGATTTCTGGGTCTAAACCCATCTAGTGAACCATCAGAAAGAGTTTTACAACATGCATTAACTAGAAAGGCAGGTGGGTAGAAGGCACTAGAAAAACAAAGCCAGGTGATAGTTGATATGCGAGAGTTAAAAAGTTATCTTCCATGTATCTTCGATACGCAAGTCATGAAAAATATACATGTAACCATAGAAGTGGGTGACTACATTCTTTCACTAGATATTTGTGTTGAAAGAAAAAGTATTTCAGATCTTTTATCTAGCTTTTGAGATGGATGCCTCCATCAGGTGGAAACAATGTCACACTATTAATGCATACTAGCGCTACTCATTGAGTTTTCTCAAGAACAATTATTTTATTTTTAGTCTCCAGATGCTATTGGTGAGGATATTTTAGCAAGCAATATTATATCCAAAATTTCATTACTTGTTTATTACATAGACTGAGTATAGGTAGGTGTGACAATGGAAATGTTACATTGGCATAGTTACCATCTACTCCACTGTTACACAACACTTAGAATTGACTGGATTAAATATTCAATGTTAAAGTCTGGAAACCGTTGCAAAAATTTGAAATGTTATTGTCAAAAAAATGATAAAGTGCAGTGGAATAATTATATGCAACGTTAATATATTCCATGGTAGAATTTTTATTTGATTTTGTTGACATTAATTATCTTGGAGAAACATTAATGTATTACCAATGCAGCTCTGGTTACACCAATGATTAATAGATTCCTATAACATCAAATAATACTAATGTAGTTGGATGGAACATTTTTTTTGGTTTGAATGCAGCATGCATCTTTTGAGTAAGCCATCGCTAGTAGGGTGAATATCTTCACATCAGAATACATGCTCATTATATTATTATGGATATTTACTAGATGGCATATTATCACAGATATTATCGTAGATGGTATATTATTGTTCATATGAAGGTTATCGTGTATATTATCATGGCATGAATGGAACATTGATATGGTATGCTAAGGCAAAACTCTACTCGAACAATGTGTATATTTTGCCAACCACTTTTAGGTGGCATGGCAAGCACAACATCACAATGAAATTTTCATAGAGAGAAGCAGGTTTTTATATAGGCGATATTGTTATAGACATTTTTGGGCACTTCAACGGCAATCATAAATGTCCATAAACTGAGGGCTCCTAAGTCCCTAAAAGTGTTGTTTCACTTCCTAAAGGAACAAGGTCAGCTGATTACATCATCTCCCAGAAGTTCTCCACTAAAAACTGCTCATAAATGGTCAAAACTGGACCATACTAAAAACCCAGTGCAGAGGGCGTGATGCATATCACCTTCCCAATGTACAAGGTGCGATGCATACTGAATGGCTCCTCTGTAGGGTGCGATGGTCGGGAATGGATAAATGGCAGGGACAAAATGTGAGGTGGAAGATCATGGATTCTTCCAGAAGCTTCCCCTCTGACACTTGCCTCTCTGTTTTCGACCAAGGATGAGTAAGAGATCACCATTATCCAAGTGGAAGTAGAAACTATTAGGGAGAGGACACTAATCAAGACCCCAGAAGGTGACTCACCTCCCTACAATCATCTATATATGGATCCCTCATCACAGAGATCCAGAGGCTGGAATTTTGTATCTTATAG
>APFE030756343.1:209074-227742 GCA_000404065.3 Pinus taeda
TGTGGCCCCCTTTGGAAAGAAAACAACAAGTGGGAGATTGTTGGGTTGTGTTATATTCTTTCCACATAGTTAATAGGGGGTTTGAGGGGTACCCATAACCCCACTTTATGGGGTCCGGGGCAGCACCCCGGAAAATTTGATTTTGGACCCTATGTTAGGTTGGGCGGACCCACCTATGGTTTTGTGCATGATTTTCGCACATGTTTTTGGACGCGATGGTTTTCGGTCCATGGTATTGAATGCGATGGTTTTTTGGTCCATGGTATTGGACGTGATGGTTTTCGGTCCATGGTATTGGATGCTTCGTTATGTATAAATATGTATTGTAACATTGAAAGGAATATAATGAAAAATCAAGCTGGTAGTCCCAGTTTTGGGATCCAGGGGAAAATCTCTGTGCATACGTGTTTTTATGTGTTATGCTCTCGCATTATTTATTTTTTTGTGATTTAGAATTCGTATGTAGGTAATTTCTATACGGGGTTAAAACCTACAAAGTTTTGGTCAAATGTATTGTAAGACTCAGCGAATTACAGGCACGGAGCGCGAAGTATAGGTTGAGTCATAGGGTTGTCCAACCTATGTTTTGTAATGTAATGTAATGCCATGTCAGCCTACCCATGGTCCATAGACCATGGGATTGTATAAATAGAGCGAGGCTCTAAGTTGTAAGAAGAGGAATTGGAGATAGATGAATATGAATGGTTCGAGCATAGAGTAAGAGTCTAAGTGTATTGGGTCGTAATAGTAGGAAGAGGCTCTACAGCTGAGTCCATAGAGGCTTAGTAGAGTCCGCAGTTGAGTGCATGGGGCGAAGTTGAGTCTGTAACCCAAGAAGAAGAGTAATAAAGAGAAGTTTGATTCTAAATACTATGTATCTAGTTTTGTATGATTTTATATGCATTTATACTATTTTGTTTATCACGCGCACTTATATGAATGTTGGATATATTGTTAATTATCACTATACTTACACAAATAAGATAAGTAATCAGATAATAATAGGTTAATAATAAGGAACTTGGGTAATAATATGGATCGCACCCCGAGTAGGGCTGCGTATAGGCAACCTCACAGTTTGCGAGGGACTAATAGATGCTCATAGCAACGTGCGCGCAGGGTTAAACCGCAGACTGCCGGAGCTCATCGGACATTCCTACGGTGTGGAAACATAGTTCTAGCACCCTCCCTTACTACTTCAGGTGAGACCTTAGTCTGCACTCCGCGGACTATTGCTGAAAGGGACATTAGTACCGGGATTTGTTTGGCTAAATCACCACTGAACCTGGGTCAGGTCCCTACAATCCAAAAAATGGTTCCATTGCCAGGACTAGGATCTACATAAGGTATGTCTGATGTCGTGCCACTAGAATCCAACAAAGAAAAAAATTGAAGGGTGTTTGGACAAGAATATTCACGAGTTCGCGGTGCAAGAAAACAAAAATCCATGAGTATCTAAGGAACAGTGGTTGGAGCGCAACTTGTATATAGAAATCCACAAAATTTCCTTTGCATCCTTTCCTTCTGAGCTCTATGAGTGGATCGTGAAGCTAGTAGACAGTCACAGAAGGTGTAGGCTTGACAAAGCAATTGTGTGGACTCCAGAATTAGTGCGCATACTAGAAGTTCCAGGAGAAAAGATCGCATGAGCTGTGGACCATTGGCTCGACTAGATTATAGGAGGATTTATCACTGAGTTCGCGGTAGATATGGCTGTCAGCTACAGTGAGGCGGAGCGACGTTTCCTCAAGGGACCGCGAGGTAAGTATATTAAATCTTTGAACACTTGGATTAAGATTCCATTTTGTGAAAAGAAGGTTATGTGAATAAATTAATGTTTGGGACTACACAAACTTGGAAGATCTACAGAAGCGGTAGTGAAGAATAAGAAAGTAGTCCCTTAATTTCCCCCTCATGGGAAAGCGAGGAAGAGCTCGCAAAAGTTTCTCCGAGAAGTGTAGTCAGTCTAATAAGGCAGTGAATTTTGTACTTACCACCTCCACCTACACTACCACCTGTCTCACCCTCCTCACCTCCATCTCAACCCACCCCACCTCCACCACCACCACAGTTTAGTATGGCGAGTGCGATCAAACTACCAGTATTCAAAGGAGTAGGGAATGAAGATCCAGACCAATTCTAGTTCGTGGTAAGGGCGGTATGGGAAGAACAAGGCATCGTGGATGACAATATCAAGAAGGCTACACTTGTGAGAGTGTTGCAGGATCTTGCATTAACATGGTAAATCAAGCATCATAATGATCATCTGAATGAAAGAATCGTAGAAATCCAGACCACGTTGAATAGGGAATTTAGTAGGCCAAAGTCGGAAACACAATCAATCATCGAGTTTAAAGAGATCATGATGCTCCCGGGCGAGACTGTCAGGGATCTAGACCAAAAACTGAAGGGTATGATTCACAAATCCAACATGACGTTGACGAATGGACAACACTATGCATTGTTTGTAGCATCACTAACACTGCACATAAGGATGGTCTTGTCACAACAAAAACATTCTGCCCAGGCCAAATCTTAGGAGATGGCAATGAGATTGCATGAGACCCCTATACAAGACCTTGGTCTGGGAGTCCAACAAATCCACGCACAACTAGAAAATCTGTGTCTGCAGATGCAGAGTTTGAAACAGGACATGACACCTCAGCTAGAGGCATGTGAGGAGCTATGGTGCATAAAATGCAAAGGCCAGGGGCATGACAAGGGCCACTATCTAGTGTTTGCGAATTACTTGGTAGGAGGAGGGTTGGTTCCGTTAAGAATTTAGTTACGATTAGGGCCAAGCGCGACGCCTTCATTATCGTGTGCGATCTATTAGACAAGAGGAAAAAACACTAAGGATAATTGTCATTTATTGCAGAAGTATATGCAGATGTCCCAACAATTGTTTTGTAATTTCTGCAAGTCGATAGGCCATGATGAATGCACCTGCTGAAGCTATTAACTAATGATGGATCAGACTCCTGCCTATAGGGTGCAGATCGAAGCACAAGCCCTTGAACCAAATGCAGGAATGGCACATGCTAGATTTCATGGGTGCGTTCAAGGTTGAGGTGGAATGGGACCCGGAAGGGGTTGCAGACAACTAATTTGTTACAATTACAGAGGGCCAAGACACTATGCCCTCGATTGTACAAACCTGACAAGGACATCACGTTTGTACTATACTATGTTTGATCACAAGGTAGAAGACTACCCTACATTAATAACAATACAGCACGAAAAATGGGTACTCCAACCCCCTTCGACTCAGGATTTGCAGATGATGAGGTCTGAGCCACGCAAAGAAGACCTGAATGTAAACACGATGCTCAAGAGTGGTATGACCACTGATGATGATAAAGGTAAGAAGTTAGAAGAAATTGCGTAGGTTTGCAAGGCTGCTACAAAGGAACCCGAATTTGATTTAGAAGGCACGAAGGAGACATTCATGGAAGCTAAGAAGAGCTTCACAGAGGCCTCCACTTTAGGTAGTAAGGATCATCTAGAACTAGGGATGGATCCTTCAATGCTCACTACCTTTCTAGGGACATGCATGAAATTTCTACGTGACAGCAAGGCAGTAAAATGACTACAAGAACTTATCACTAGGTGCGCAGGGTTAGGGGAGCCACGCATGGTTTGGAAACTTGGAAAGCATGCATTGCGCACAGGAAGTGAAATGAGGTTGATTGTGCAAATCGGCAAGTAAGAAATTGATTAGGTAATCTTGGATCTCGGATTGGACGCAAATGTATTGCCAAAAAAAACATGGGAACACATGGGTAGACCTAAACTACACTGGTCTCCTATTCAGTTATGAATGACAAACCAACAGAATATGTTGCCAATGGGAAGATTGCAAGGGGTGATAGTAGATATTGAAGGTGCGAGTGTGCAAGTGGATTTTGAAGGGATAGAGATTGTCAATGAAAATAATCCCTATCCCGCACTACTAGGAATAAACTGGGGCACTGATATGAATGGAGTCATAAATCTAAAGAAGCACAAAATGATATTTGAAAAAAAGTCACTACACGTAGTAGCACAGCTAAACCTAGTCGAAGGAGCGTGATACACTGAACTAGTGCTCGATGATGATAGTGATGACGATCTCAATTGTATTTACAAGATAATCGCGCGAGAAGAGGATTGGGTGAGTCTGACTACAGATAGAAGGATTTCATGGGAGTGCAAAAGCTCCTGCACTTTGGATTCAGATGAAGAGATAGAGCGATGACAGAATCAGCTGAACGAAGTAACAATGCTTAATTGCAACATGATGATTAGATCACTGCATTGCGTGACAACAGAGGCAAGGGATCTGCCTACATATAATGGGTTGATAGCAGTGGATGCATTCCTGAACAAATTTGAAAGCGTAGTACCAGAACAGTAGTGGTTCGATGCGCTGAAGTGGGCATTGTGTGTAATGCCTGTATGATGGTAGAGTACACATCAAGGAATTTTCAAGTACTGGCACGGCTATAGAAGAATGATACACCTACAATTTGGAAAACCCTAGCTCAAGATGAGTGACAGTCACTAGGGGCAGAATAATTTGTGTGCCCACCTTTCCTGATGGGTACGAACATATGTTGTACAGCCTGCACAAGCACACATCACTCCCAGAATAGAGAATCGGAACAAAACGTAGCAGTAGGAAAGTTGACGTGCACTGCCAATTATCCAAGGAGAAGCATTCGATAAGGTGTGCAAAGTACTGGATAGGGTTCACCAGGAGAGATGCATTGATTGGCACCTGCGCGTACCAGCGGTTCGATGGGCTTAGGACCATGTGCAAAATCTGACCATGAAAACGATTCCAGGGGTGCGAAATAGAGTAGGGATTGTAATTTCTAAAGAGAATGAAAAGAGGAATCCACATGTAATAGTGCTTGCATATGTGATAGTATGCACATCCCAAGATGAAGAAATCACACAATTATGTGAGGTAAAACGTATAATGCTTCAAAAATAAATTCGACTAGGAAACTATAGACTTCATGAGCTTGAATCGGACTAGGGACGGTTAGGGAAGAAAGGAATTTTAATGGATGCAGAGGTCAAGAGGCTAGAAAATGAAATAAAGGGAGCATTTCTTGTCAACAAACCACGGATGGCAAGGCAGGGTGTGTACAATCATTCGAACAATTTAGGAGACTATCGTCGAGAATTAGTTAGTCTGCTGCCATGGCTAGCTCTGCATATCACCAAACACAGTAGCCAAGGGGATGCACTACGTAAAGAAGAGAGTGAGACACTGACTATCATAGGGACAAATGAAGATTTTCTGCATACTACACTAGAGGGCCAAATGAAGGCCCACACAGGTGGTGTAACCACCTGGCTATCTATAGGAAACAAATATTAGTGCACATTTGAAAGGAAGTGTTGGACTATAAAATATTCTACAATAGGGCTATGCACTCTATTTATTAGTGTTAGCTTCATGTGTTTGCACGTGATGCACCCCCTGTTGTATTTGCTGTTACTGTGCCTCCCTCTTATGTTTCCGTAGCTCTTGTTCTTTCCGAAGTTGCTCCCTCAGCTCAGGCAAATCCTTCTTTGCCTATTCCATTATCTTCTTATCCCTCTGCTTTCACACAATTTGCTTGTCGCGTTGTTGCCTCTTTGCCTCTATAGCCATAGATGCTTTCTCTACAAGTGAATCTACTCGAAACTTGTAGCTTTATTCCTCCGGAATGCGATAAACAATCTTCCTCTTCCATTTTTCGTGCACTGGTATGCTTGGCTCAGCTACCACCATTGCTACTGCTAGTGCTCCCTCTGATGCTACATCATGCTACTTCACTAACCACTCCACAACGAATCTGACTGGTTCATTGGGTCTGGAGAAACTGTAGCAATATCTCCATGGGTCCTTCTTGACCCAATGAAATGCTCATAGATCAAGTTGAAATGAACTCTTGTGCAACGATCCTTCACAATGTAATGTGGGTCATACAGGTTGTAGCTTCAAAGGTTGAATAGGCAATTTTTCATTAGTTCTGCTTCAAAATTCACTTGCTTGATACTCCATATCTCATATAACCCAATCTGCAATGGAAGAGTGGGCCAAGGTGCCTTCTTCTTCCACTAAAGTCTAGCTATACATACTGCCGAGATGTGATTGGCTACATCCTGCATGACAAGTACGTTCAAGGAAAATTTTGGTAGAACATGTGGAGGCTTCTCCATACTGAACATTCGAACAAAAGTGTCGGACAGTGAGGCATACCAATCTACAATTTTGGGATGTGTTATATTCTTTTCACGACTAGCCTACATAGTTAATCGAGGGGTTAGAGGGGGGACAGAGCCCCCCCTTCATTGCACTAATTGCGCAGCAAGGAGGTGACAGGGGGGTTTGAGAGGGGGCAGGTAGCCCCCCTCTATGGGGTCTGGGGCAGCGCCCTAAGGAAATTTTTTTTGGGACCCTATATTAGGTTGGGCAGACATACCTATGTTTTTGTGTATGGTCTTCGCACATGGTTTTGGACGTGATGGTTTTCGGTCCATGGTTTTGGATGCCATGGTTTTCAGCCCATGGTTTTGGACGTGATGGTTTTCGGTCCACGGTATTGGATGCTTCGGCATGTATAAATATGTATTGTAACATTGAAATAAACATAATGAAAAGTCAATTTGGTAGTCTCGGTTTTGGGATTGAGGGGAAAATATCTGTGTATATGTGTTTTATATGTTATGCTCTTGCATTGTTTATTTTCTGTTGTTAGAATTCCTATGTAGGTAATTTTTGTACGGGGTTAAAACCTACATTTGGTATTAGAGTTGTTTTGGCTTTAAGGGGACACCTTTGTTACTGATGGGTTTCGCTCGGGCTTGTGGTAGACCCTGTTCAGTGGGAGATCTGTGAGATCGATTATGGTGGTGAAAGAAGATGGCTAGCAGTGGAAAGATAGAGATCAAGAAATTTAATGGTAAGATTTTTGAGTTGTGGAAACCCAAGATGGAGGATCTGTTGGTGGATAAAGAACAATGGATCACAGTAGATCTAGGTACTAAACCTGAGGATGAAAGATGGAGACTCGGTGAAAGAGCATCTGAATGCATTTAATACTATGGTAAGTCAGTTATTATCTATTGATATTAAAATTTCAGATGAAGATAAGTGCATTAGTTTGTTGTGTTCTCTACCAGATTAGTGGGATAGTCTGGTTATTGCAATAGGTAGCAATGCAACTACCTTATAGTTTGATGAAATAGTCTCATCCTTACTGATGGAGGAGATGAGATGGAAAAATATGGAGAGCTAGAAATGATGATGCCTTGTCTGTATGAGGATGGTCCTAGAACAAAAAAAAAAAAAAGTCATCGAGTGGGAGATCTAAATCTAGAGGGAGATCTAAATCTCCAGGAAAACCTATAAAGGTAGTTTCTTGGAAATGCAGAAAGGAAGGGCATTACAAAAGGGAATGTAAATCTAATGCTCCTGACAAAGGAAAGGGATCTAATGATGCTCCTTCTGAAGAGGCATAAACCACCTCAGATGAAGGTGGGGATGTGTAGTTGGCTTCTTCAAGTTTTTGGGTTGTGTTACATTCTTTCCACTACTATCCCACATAGTTAACCAGGGGGTTAGATCCGCCCCCCCTTCATTGCACCGGTTGTGTAGCGGGGGGGTCACAAGGGGTTTGAAGGGTGTAGGTAACCCCACTAGGGTAATGCCCCAATTTTTTTTGGTTTTCGAACCTATGTTAGGTGGGGCGGACCCACCTATGGTTTTGTGCACAATTTTCGCACATGTTTTTGGACACAATAGTTTTCAGTCCATGGTTTTGGACGCGATAGTTTTCCGTCCATGGTATTGGATGCTTCAACATGTATAAGTATGTATTGTAACATTGAAAGTAACATAATGAAAAATCAAGCTGGTAGTCCCAATTTTGGGATCCAAGGGAAAATCTTTATGTATATGTGTTTTATGGGGTTAAAACCTACAAAAGTACACATGTAGATCATGAGGCATGGTTGATTGACTCAGGTGCATCTTTTCACTTCACTCCCCATAGAGACCGATTCTATGAGTATGAGAAATATGATGGTGGTGATGTCTTCTTAGGGAATGATAAGAAGGCTAGAATCATTGGTCGTGGAAAAGTAAAGTTTAAGTTGTAAGGTGGAAGGGTTAGAACACTTCTGGGTGTTCTACATATTCTTGCATTGGCCAGAAATTTGATTTATGTAAGCAAGTTGGAAGATGCAGGTGTAAAAACAATCTTCGAGAAGGATACCTGCAATATGGTTCGTGGAGCACTGGTATTGTCGAATTGGAACTCTGTACAAGCTGCATGGTAGCACTATTGTTGATGGATGCAAGAGTTCAATGGCTCCTGAAAGTGGAGCAGATAATATAGTGGACTCTAGAGAGAAGACCATGCTGTGGCATCAAAGGCTTGGACATATTGGAGAGAAGGGCTTTTAAATAATTCATGGTAAAGGTATGGCATAAGGTATGAGTAATAGCTCTTTGGATTTTGATTTCTGTGAAAATTGTGTATATGGGAAGCAGAATTGGGTGAGTTTCCCCTCTGGTGGTAAGAAGGCGAAACAAATATTAGATGATCAAAATTGGATCCATAAAGAATAATCAAAAGAACCATGGTTGTACCAGCTCGGGATAGACTTCAAAGAATTGAGAGCAATGATCAAAAACACATCTAAACCACTGACAGTTGGACGTCAACGTGGAACGACGAGGACCTCAGTCAAAGTGCGCTAACTGAGGCCCATGGATATTGTGTAGGAGGTGAAATTAGCCCTTAGGAAGCCCAGATTAGGAAAGAAGGGAGTTTTTGATGCACGATTAGCACAAAACCATCGAAAAGGAGGGGGCCTAAGCACTCAGTCACATTGGAGCCATGAAACCTGTGGGGAAAAAGGCTAAAGTCTAAGGCAGGACCCGTGCTCTAAAAACTAGTGTTATTCATCGGGGGCATCCTTGGGTGGTAAGGAGATTTGGTGAAAACGGAGCGAATCCACTCAGTGCCCAATGTGTGGCAAGTGGAGGAGAGAGAAAACCACCACTCATCGCGCTCTAATGGTCGAGCAAGTCAACCACATGAAATGAGCAGATGGTATTGGATCTGGGGGATCTAGTTCTAACAGTTGTTATCGCGACCAACGATAAGACCGGATGTGATGAGGGATTAAGCCACAATTTAGAAGAATTTGAGGTCTTCTTTGACCGCCAAGGTGGAGGATGACTCATTCCAAGATGTAACTAAAGCAACGAACTGAGAAGAAAACTGGCATAGTTTGCAAGAGGACAAGTGGCCACTCCTTGTGAGTCTGATGATGACACCGAGACAGGGAACTCCAAGCAAAGCTGTAGTAGGTGATCCGATGGAGTTGGAAGAGGAATCGAACAACCATGAGCTCGAGTGGATTTAGAGCCATGCACAAACCAGCAGAGAGGGAACACACACATGGAAGAACAGAGAAAGCAGATAGAGAGAGCAAAAAGTGGTAAGAAGACAAAGGGCCAAGCTGACCAAAGGCAGCGTCGAGCACTAGAAGGCTTGAGAAATTCAAGCCATCTGTGAAGGGGATTTGTCAGGACCGAGCACCACATTAGGCTCCTTCCATTGTAGACCTGAGAGGTCAAAAAGCGGGTAAGGCCAAGAGTCTGTGTACTCTAGTGGCTTGGGAAATCCAAGAACCACCTTGCCAAGCTATCCTATGACGGAGACTCATATTGAGGTCCTTCTTTGTAATTCTTTTCTTTAAGACACAATAAAAGAAGGCCAACACTGAAAGCTGGACCGAAGATGTAGCCCTAGAGGATAGGGTGAACTCTTTATTAATTTCTTGTGTTCTAATATTTGCTTACTGTGTTTCTCTGTTGTCTTCCATTTGAAGTGTCTATGTATTTGCAATCTGATCGATCCATTGCTTAAATAACCTAGACACACACTAGCACATGAGTCTGTAATACCTTTGTTTAATAATTCTTAACTGAGAGCACTCATAGGGTGATTATCAGATCAAGTGGTATCAGAGCTTTAGGCCGTAAGTTCAGACGAGCTTGTGTTGGTTTAGTTGTTGAATGCTCACTAGATCAAAGCTCAAATTAGGAAAAGGAGAGTTGGTCAAAACTAATCCTGCGAATGGGAGAGTCTATCCTCAGAAGACAATGTTAGAGGAAGGTTCTGTGGGGCCAAACCCTCAATTCAAAGAGATTTTCCTAGCTATAAAGTCTATGGTAGAAGAAATGTATAGGGACTTTAGAAAACATAAGGATGAAGATTCATCAGGTTCTAAACAAGACAAAGAAGAAGATGAACCTCATTCCCATGACCACTCAAAAGGAAAAGGGAAAGGGTAAAACTTTCTCACACCTCCTAATAGCCATGTGCATAATAAGAATGCATCTTGATCAGGATAGATGTTAAATTCGACTTGCCCATATATGATGGAGAGCTAAATGCTGAAAAGTTGGACAACTGGATTAGACAAATTGATGTGTATTATAGAGTGCAGAAAATCGACTCAGATAAGAGTAAAATTTAGCTGGAAAGCCTACTCCTAGGAGGCACTAGCTCGATTTGGTGGGAGGAAGAACCCAAACTGACATGAAAAGACTTGGTAAGACTATCTCTGTTTGGATTGAATTTGTTTTTTCCATTAAGAAGCAATTCTAACCATTGGCCTACATGCAATAAGCCATGATGAGTTGGCAAACTCTTCGGCAGTTGAAAGGGAAAAGTGTGCAAGGGTACACTCATGAATTTAGAAAGAGAGCATTGATCCTAAGGATCTCATTAGACTCACCAGAGACTCTTTTGAAGTACATTGGTGGTCTACACAGCTACATGAGGCATACCATCCTCATGTTTAATCCCGGTAGTAGACATGAGTTATCTGTACAAGCTACTCATCTAGAGGCTAGAGGAAAGAATGGAAATCTAGAATTTGGGGGACCATCCCAACCCATTTCAAGCAAGAGCAAGGAGAAAAGCAAAGCTTCATGCACTCACTATAAAAGGGATGGGCATGATGACGAGAACTATTGGATTCTACATCTAGAACTAAGACCTAAGAAGTCTAAGGGCAAGAAGAAGAAGACTACTGCAGCTATTCAAAAAGATTTGGGGTTAGACTCGGGAGATGAAATAACCATTGCAGCCATAGGTATAAAATGTATGAGATCTAAAGCATCTACTAGTAATTCTGCTCAATCTATTATTGATGAAGAACATGAGAGAAAAAGACATGAACTTTTCCATATTCGAGTTGTTTCCAAACATCAAGAGATTGATACTTTGTTTGATAATGGTTCACAAGTAAATTTGATTTCTGAAGCAATTGTAAAGAAATTGGGATTAGCAACTACACCTCACAAGAAACCATACCCATTAGGATGGTTGAATGATAAAGCACAACTACAAGTGACTAGACAGTGTAAACTCAAGTTTTCTTTTGGATCAACATTTGTAAATGAGCTTGAGTTAGACATAATTCCTTTGGATATATGTGGAATTGTTTTAGGGAGTCCTTACTTGTATGATAGAAAAGCCATTTTCTATAGATCCGAGAACAAATATCTACTTGTTAAATATGGAATTGAATACTTTGTAAGAGCTCCTAAGCTCAAGAATAATTATACTCTCGTAAACTCAGGGCAGATGAAAAGAATGATAAATTTGTGCAAACAATTCTTACTAATGGTTGTAAAGGAAAAGAAGCTTGATAAAACCAATATATTTGAGGGCTGTAATTTTAAGCAGCAAGATGATATAGAAAATATTGTTTTAGAGTATGATGTCATGTTTCAAGAACCTAAAGGTCTGCTACCCAGAAAGGAAATAGTACAGGATATTATTTTGCAGCAAGATGTTCCATTTCCTAACATTGGAATGTACAAGTTGTTTGCTTTAGAGAATGTTGAAATCAAGAAGCAGGTGCGGGAGTTGCTCGAGAAGGGGTTTATCAGGCCTAGCATATCACCATGTGGGTCACCAATTGTTTTGGTGAGAAAGAAAGATGGCTCATGGAGAATGTGCGTTGACTACCGAGCACTAAATAAGATAACAATAAAAAATTGTTATCCCCTTCCTCGCGTAGATGATCTTTTAGATCAATTGAAGGAAGCTGTTTATTTCACCAAGCTGGACTTACACAGTGGATATCATCAGGTCAGAGTTGTAGAACAAGATGCATGGAAGACTACTTTCAAAACCAAGTAGGGATTGCATGAGCGGCTGGTTATGCATTTTGGCTTGACCAATGGCCCTGCTACTTTCATGAGATTAATGAATGATGTACTTAGGTCTTTTCTTGATGATTTTGTTATTGTGTATCTGGATGACATTCTGATTTTTAGTAAAACGTGGGAGGAACACTTAAATCATGTTAAGTAGACCTTAGATGTTTTGAAAAGAGAAAAAAATTATGTTAAACTCTCCAAATGTGAATTTGGCAAAACATCTCTAAATTATTTGGGTCATATAGTAGGGGTGGTGAATTAAAAATAGATCCATCTAAAGTGGCAGTCACTGTAAACTAGCCTAAACTCAAGTCTGCTACAGAAGGGAGAAGCTTCTTTGGAGTAGCACAATATTGGAGGAAGTTCATCTCTAACTTTTCCTCAATTGTACCTCCCTTACATGCTTTGATAGGATTGAACATGGTGTTTTAGTGGGGAGGAAAACATCAGAAAGCCTTCGACACCTTGAAAGAAAATATTAGTACAACTCCTGTACTAGCACTACCTGATCTACAAAGACCATTTGAGATCCAAATAGATGCCAATGACTATGCCATGGGAGTAGTGTTGAAATAGCACGATAAACCCATATGTTACCATTCTGAGACTTTTAATTTTGCATTAGTTAACTATCCTACATATGATAAAGAGTTGTATGCATTAGTTTAGAGTGTGAAAAAATGGAAACATTACTTAATGGGCAAAGAGATAGTAATACATACTGATCATCAACCACTTCAATATCTACACTCATAAACTAAGCTGCAACAATCAAGACATTACAGGTGGATGGGTTTTCTATAACAGTTTCATTTAGTCATCAAATATAAAAAGGGCATACATAACAAAGTTATAGACATGTTATCTATATATACCCATTATAAATGTATCTACTATACTTAAGCATAATTTTGTACTACATAAAGCTACATTGAACAATATGCTCAAGATATAGACTTTAAAGATGCAAATGCAACTTTGAGTCAAGGCAAAAGGGTAGAAGAATTGGATTATCATGTGAAGGACCAACTCTTATATCATTGTGGGAAACTCTACATTCCACAAACAAAGAGAGTAAAGATAATCAAAGAGGCACACACTTCTTTGATATCAGGTCACTTTGGGGTAAGTAAAATGGTTGCACAACTGCAAAGATTTTGTTATTGGCCAAAAATGAATGAGACAATTTCTAGATATGTGAGAGGGTGTACTATGTGTGCCAAAAACAAGACCAGCAATAGAAAACTAGGCCTGTACACTCCATTACAAGTTCCTTCTCACCCTTGGGAAAGTGTTTCCATGGATTTTGTTGGGGGACTACCTAAGTCTAGAAAAGGTCATGATTATCTGTATGTGGTTGTGGATAGGTTCAGAAAAATGTGCATTTTGATACCTTGTAATAAGCAGATTACAATTGAAAAAACTGTAAAACTATTCTTTGAACATGTAAGGGTTCATTTTTGGTTACCCACTTCTATTGTATTTGATGGAGACACCCGATTTGTGGGGATGTTTTGGTCAAGTCTGTGGGAGCTGATGGACACCCAACTGAAGAAAAGCACAACTTTTCATCCACAAACCGATGGCCAGACAAAAGTAGCAAGACAATTATCCAACTACTCAGAGGATATTGCAGCGAACATCCTAAGCTTTCGGATGAACACTTGTGTTATGTGCAACATGCTTACAACAGAGCAAAACATTCTTCTACATAGATATCTCCTTTCGAAACCTGTTTTGGTTTCACACCAAGGTTTCCTTTGGATTTTTTCTTTGGTAAAGATACCATCGTTGATGGACACAGTGATGTGTACAAAGCAACTAGGTTCATTGAACAGATAGAGGAGATCCACTAGGAAGTACAGGAATAGCTAGAAAGGAGCCAAGACAATTACAAGGCAAGGCATGACAAGCATCAAGTGGAGCATAATTTCCAAGTTGGTGACCAGGTTTGGTTGTATATCAGCAAGGATAGGATGCAAGGTGACAGTAAAAAGCTAAAGCCTATCAGGTATGGACCCTTCAAGATACTTGAGAGGATTGGTGAAAATGCTTTTCACCTTGATCTACCAAATTACATGCACATCTACTCAATCATAAATACAGATTTCTTGAGATTGTTTGAACCTTCAATGATTGAGGATCCTGAAGAGCAAAGTCAATTGCCTTCTATTGATAACCTGCTACCTAAATATCTGAATGAATTACAGGAAGACACAATCTTGGACAGGAAGATGAGGACAACATGCAAAGGAGATGTTAAGTACTTGGACTCAAAGGTTCGAAGCCGAGCAACGCAAAGTGGATTGAGATTGGGCAAGTGAGACAACAGTACCCTCACTTAGTCGATGCTCGAAAAACCAACTTTTGGTGGTCCAAAAGCTTTTTAGTTGGAAGGTCGTGATCTGGATTGGATCCATAAAGAATAATCAAAAGAACCATGGCTATACTAGGTCGGGACAGACTTCAAAGAATTGAGAGCAACAATCAAAAGCACCTCCAAACCAGTGGCAATTTACCTCCAGTGTGGAACGATAAGGACATCGATCAAAGCGCACTAACTGAGGCCCATGGAGACTGCACAGGAGGTGAAATCAGCCCCTGGGAAGCCCGGATCGGGAAACAGGGGAAGTTTTTGATGCGCGATTATCGCTGGGCAAAAAGCCTCTAAAAGGAGGGGCCCCGAGCGCTCGGTCACAAGGGAGCCGAGAAAACTGTGGGAAAAAAGGCTAAAGGCTAAGGCGGGACCCATGTTCTAAAAACCAATAGTATTCATCGAGGACATCCTTGGGCAGTAAGTAGATTTGATGAAAACTGAGCGATTCCACTCAGTGACCGACATGTAGCAAGTGGAGGAGAGAGAAAACTGCCACTTATCGCGTGCTAATGGTCGAGCAAGTCAACCACATGAAATGAGCGAATGGCGTTGGATCTAGGGGATCCAGATCTAATAGTTGTTATCACGCTCAATGGTAAGACTGAATGTGACAAGGAATTAAGCTGAAATTTAGCAGAATTTGAGGTCTGATTTGATTGCCAAGGTGGCGGATGACTCATTCCATGATGTAAGTGAAGAACCAAAATGACGAAGTAAGCTGGTGCAGTTCGCAGGAGGACAAGTGGCCAATCCCTGTGAGTCTGATGATGACATTGAGACAGGGAACTCCAAGCGAAGCTGTAGTAGGTGATCTGATGGAGTTGGAAGAGGAATCGAACAACCATGAGCTCTAGTGGCTTTAAAGCCATGCATAGACCAACAGAGAGGGAACACACACATAGAAGAACAAAGAAAGCAGATAGAGAGAGAAAAAAAAGGTAAGAAGACAGTGGGCTGAGCTGACCAAAGGCAGCGTCGAGCACTAGAGGGATTGAGAAATTCGAGCCATCCCTGAAGGGGATCTGTCAGGACCGAGCACCACATTGGGCTCCTTCCATTATAGACCTGAGAGGTCAAAAAGCTGGTAAGGCCAAGATTTTGTGTACTCTAGTGGCTTAGGAAATCCAAGAACCACCTTGCCAAGCTATCCTGTGACGGAGACTCGTATTGAGCTCCTCCTTTGTAATTCTCTACTTTAAGACACAGTAAAATAATACCAACACTCAAAGTTGGACTGGAGACGTAGCCCTAGAGGATAGGGTGAACTCCTTATTAATTTCTTGTGTTCTTATATTTGCTTACTATGTTCCTCTGTTGTCTTCCATTTCAAGTGTCTATGTATTTGTAATCTGATCAATCCGTTGCTTAAATAACCTAGACACACACTAGCACATGAGTCTGTAATACCTTCATTTAATAATTTTAACTGAGATCACTCATAGGGTGATTATCAGATCATTAGAGCTTATGCATAGTGATGTGTTTAGACCTGTGAAGGTTCCATCACTGGGTAAGTTTGTGTACTATGTATCATTTGTAGATGACTTCTCAAGGAATACATGGATGTATTTCCTTAAGAAGAAATTTGAAGTCTTTGATAGGTTTAAAGAATTTAAGGCTTTGGTGGAAAATCAAACATAGAAGAAGATAAAGGTGTTGGGGGCAGATAATGGTGAAGAGTTTTGCAGCAAGGAATTTGAAGAATTTTATAAGAAGTGTGGTATAGCATGGCAAAAGACTACTCCATACACACTTAAGAAAAATGGAGTTGTAAAAAGAATGAACAAGATGTTGATGGAAGGGGTGAGAAGCATGCTCAGTGGTGTCGAGTTAGCACAAGAATTCTGGGCAAAGGTATGGGAGACAACATGTTACCTGGTCAACAGATCACCTTCATTAAGGATAAGACTCCACAAGAGGTATGGATTGGTAAGAAACCCTCTCTTTCACATCTGAGGGTATTTGGATGTGATGCATATGTACATGCTCGAAAGGAAAAAAGAACCAAGTTGGATAGTAAATTTGAAAAGTGCATCTTTATTGGATATAGGGATGGTTTAAAGGGTTATAAACTATGGAACCCAGTAACAAGGAAGGTTGTGTACAACTAAGATGCGGTATTGAAGGAGGTGAAAGATGTTATTAAACATGAAGTCCAACCAAAGGAACTTGAGAAGATAGAGTTTGAGCTTAAGGAGGAAGAATCAGACTCTACAACAGAGGAGGAATTAACAGATGAAGAGCCACAAACGCTGGGTGTGAGAAGATCAGTTCAAGAAACAAGGCAACTAGAGAGGTATAGTCCATCTGCTTTCTATTCAAATTTTGCTTTATCTGTTACTAATGATGATCCCAGAATTGTGAAGAAAGTAGTAGATTTAGAGGATGGAAAACTATGGAAAGAGGCAATGGTTGATGAAATGGAATCTTTGCACAAAAATGAGGCTTCAGAACTAGTGGAGTTCCCGGTTGGAAGGAAACCCATTGGTAGTAAATGGGCGTTCAAGAAGAAGAACAATGTAGAAGGAAAGGTTGAGAAATAGAAAGCTCAGTTGGTAGCAAAAGGTTATTCCTAGGTGTTGGGAATTGATTTTGGTGATATTTTTTCTTCTGTTGCCAAGGTAGCTTCTATTATATTACTTTTATTTGTTGCTACTTCTTTTGATTTTTAGGTATAATAGATGGATGTGAAGACAAAATTTCTTCATGGGGATCTAGAAGAGGAGATCTACATGAAGCAACCTGAAGGGTTTGTTGTGAAGGGTAAGAAAGAACTGATATGCAAGTTAAAGAAGTCTCTGTATGGGTTAAAATAGTCACCAAGGATGTGGTATCAGAAATTTGATACATTTATACGGGGACTTGGCTTCACTAGAAGTAAAGCAGATCACTATGTGTATTTTAAATTAATTGGTGACCATGTTATTTATTTTGTCTTGTATGTGGATGATATGTTGCTGGTTGGAAAAGAAATTATCCAGGATTTGAAGACCCAATTGTCCTCGAAACTCGACATGAAAGATCTTGGTGCTGCAAACTATAATTTGGGCATTGAAATCAAGAGAGATTGGGCAAAGAGGAAGCTTTGGTTAAACCAAAGGAAGTATGTCTGAACAATATTGAAGAGGTTTAATATGCAGGATAGTAAATCGGTGAAGGTTCCTATTCCTGTAGGTGTAAATTTATATGTTGAACAGTGTCCCAAGACACAAGAAGAGGAAGAGGACATGTCGCATGTTCCATATGCAAGTGTAGTCGATAGCCTGATGTATGTGATGGTCTATAATAGACCAGACATTGCACATGCATTGGAAGTATTGAGCAAGTTTATGTCAAAACTAGGGAAGGAGCACTGGACAATAGTGAAGCAGGTTTTCAGGTATTTGCGTGGCATTAGTGATTATGGCTGGTACTACCAAGGAAGACTAGGATTGGATAGAGTGTTGGATATTTGTGGCTTTGTTGATGCAGACTGGGCTGGAGATCTGGATAAGAGAAGATCTATAAAAGGGTATGTGTTTAACGTATTTGGAGGTGCAGTCGGCTGGATGAGTAAGAAACAATCTGTAGTGGCACTATCAACTATAGAGGCATAATACGTGGTAGCGACTCATGCAAGCAAGGAATCAGTTTGGTTGCATAGATTGTGTTCATGTATGGGGTTAATATAGGGAGCTATAAGGATAGATTGTGATAGCCAAAGTGCAATTTTCTTGGCAAAGAACCCTGCTTATCATTCAAAGACAAAGCACATTGATGTTCAGTATCACTTGGTGAGGGATATTATAGAAGACAAAAAGGTGGACACTTTGAAGAATATTGTAGATGCATTGACAAAATCTGTGAGCTCTAAGAAGTTCTCTTGGTGTAGAAAAATAATGGGCATTGTAGGGATGCATAAATGACTAAGCTCCCGTGTGGCTCCATGTTGAAAGAAAACTGTTGGGCCGTGAATACGACCACTTTGTAACACTTATTTTATCCATTTTTACTCTTCTCTATTATATCATTTGTTATAATCTATCATTTAAATCCATTTTATAAATGATTTATGCTCTTATG
>APFE030756353.1:0-10440 GCA_000404065.3 Pinus taeda
TGTTCAAATATAGCTATTACTTGAAATTATGGTCTCTACATTGCTCTATATTGAAGCATTTGCCATGGTCCACCTCTTCATTTGGTCCTGATGATGAACCACACTTGTTGGTTCGAAACGCGTCGAGCAAAAAATTCTCTTATGTGATTTTTACTGAAATTCTTTTCTTAAATCATAGATCTAGTTTATAAATAGCAATATATGTGATTTGCATCTAGTTTATTACAAATAAAATTGAAAAGACTATCCATTGAATATGCTAGCACATAAAATATTCCTAACACTCCATGATATGCATAAATATGCGTTCAAGCAAATGTTATGGTATTATTTTTTTTCATATACATGATCTGCATGATTTTAAGCATCCTAAATACTATGCATTATGGCATTCCTTTATTATTTTCTCCTACACATGATGATGAAAATATTGACCCCTCATATCTTCAATTGGTTGTAAAGATGCAACAAAGGTCCCAACTCAAGATATCATGAGAACACGAGCATAGTGATAAGTCTTCAACAAATAATGCATTGGAGAGACTCTGGCATTGTTTGCTATTGTAGGAAGCATAAACAATAAATCAATCAATAAAAGATCAAAGTGAGATCATTCGAGATTCACATTGGATTTGGTGAATGAATCTGTCTTGATAGTAGAAGGTTTTAAAGTAGAAGGTTTTAAAAGTTGTGAATTTAGATATTCAAAACATGATCCATTGACCATTACAATAATTGACATGATCCATGCAACCTTACAAATATATGTGTAAACCATACTACAAATCATATTAGATATCAATAAATCATCAAAATATGAAACAAGGAAATTCTTGGATTGGATTCATATTCTATCCAGTTTCCAACGTTAACACATAATGGTGTTTCATCTTAGAGGCCTTTCGATGGTGTGATAATGGGTCCATTGATTCTTACTTTCATGATGGAATTAAAAAATTTATATGGTGAATTTGTGATGGATTATATGGTGAAGTTTTTCTATAGGATTTATTCATTGATTTTTATTGTAGCCATTGATCCATTTATCTATGAAGCCCATTATTAACATCAATGTGTTTGATGTTTCATCCTCTTTGATCTTGATTTTATTGTTTACTAGGAATTCCCAATGCATAATAAAGACACTTGACATCCTTCACAATAGTATTGGCTTGGCTGAAAGCATTGTATGGATTTGGGTAAAAGGTATAGTGCAATCAGAAATGATTGTAAGGAACCCAACCAATCTCATTGATGGAATGATATGAAATGAATTTTGTATGTAGATACGAAGGAGAAGAGGCCCTAAATCAAATTAAAGAGGATCCAATGAAATCCAACCACCCTACATGCATAGAGTAAAGAGGATGAGTCCACACATCCACTGGATTGAGAAAATCAAATGAAACATATTCCATAAAAAATTGCATTCACGCGACCTATTTCTAATCTATTAAAAAATTTAGAGAAAATATATTGTAGAGGAAAATTACCGTTGGAGGTTATAGTGTTTCATAGATAAACTTAGCACATCTGAGCTTCTTTGGCTAGGATTTATCTAGATTCTTTGATTCCAACTTATGGGCAGAGATATCCTCTCCAGGAATCAACCTTATTTTTTAAAATCCTTTACTGCTTGGTTCCAACGAGTAATGTGAACTGATATGAGTAGAATTAGTTATTTCCTACAATCTGAGTGGAAGTGGTCTATGAATAAAATAATCCCACACATGGTTCAAACCATCATCGACATAAGTTGTAGGTATTATAGCAAGTATAAAGTGAATAGTTCATTATTTTTATTTAGAGTTTTAGGTGCCATACCTTGTAAGATGGTTCTCTTTCAAGGGAAAAAGAGAAATAATTTCTATTGAGTGATATAATAATAAAAAGATAATTTTATTTGGCTTACATTTCATAAACCAACCTAAAATTGAATAGGGGGTCTAAGGATTTTTTTGTTTTGTTTTGTATAGGATGTGATATTTTTTTGGATGTGTGACATTTACATTTGTGTCTATTTTTAGCATTTATTTACAATTTGTCCCAATTCACTTTGAGGCTTTCAATTGATTATTTAACTACAAAATTTTAAGCATGAGACGTTAATTTTAAGAATTGAATTGTACAAAAAGAAGAGTTGTAAGAATTTTCAAAGTAATAAGTTTTTTTTCACGTCAAAAATCAATTGAGAGAAATCTAAAATTGAATAAGGATGTCAAATGGTCAATCATTATAATGACACTTTAAGATGCATGATTGGTTGTACTCAACACCCTAATGTGACATAGAAATCAAGCGAGCCTGAGATAAAAGAGCTAATAGAGAAAATGAGTACAAGCAAGCATGTCATGTGAAAAATGAGTAAAAGAGGAACGCACCTATAAAATAGATCTCAATAAATCAAGGATTTGTAAAAGTACAACCCTAAATTGCAAGATCAAATTAAATTACTTAGGTGAAACTTACACAACAAAAAAATCATAATTAACCAAATCGTTGATACACTACAACCAACAAATAATCTTCAAACAGATCTAGACACAAAGGATTAATTGATTGATGCACTTTAGATAAAATAAATAGAAAAGAAAGATTAACTTGATGATATGCTTGATGCAAAACCAATAGCAAATATAGATGTAATTTGTGACATAAAATATATCATCCAAACAATCAATGCAACTTGTGATTTAGATGAACACATCTACATAATTGATGTAAGTTGTAGAATAGAGGAGATAATAGAGTATATTGAGGGAACAAGTTATACATAATATCTTATCTAAAAGTGTGATGAAATATGTAACATAGATGAGATAATTCATATGGTTGATGCATCTTGTAATACATAAGATTGATGACATCCTCTAGCCAATCCATGAAAGACATAATGATTGCAGACGAGTCGAAAGGATAGAATGATGTTAGCATTAAATGTGAAGATGTCAAAGAACAATATCAATAGCTTTCTACGATGATTTTTAGACCATGGGAAGAAATATCATTCATAAAAAATTGCATGGATTGGGATACACTGAAGTAAATAGCTCTCATATTCTAGATTACTCCAAACCTATTCACATTGTGAGTAAAATATTTCTTGAATATGTTAAAAATATTGATAAAAAGTGCTAATATTGTCAAAGAGATGGTCATATGGAGAATTATCCTTTTGATCCTCGTCCTTTTCTTCAACGTGGAAATAAAAATCACCTATATGAAATGTGTCGAAAGTACAAGAAATCTAAGAAAATAATTCAATATGGATGGATAACTTTTTGCAAATGGAATCTAAAAGTAAAGAAGTTGCATTATTCTTCTCACATAGTCAAGATAAATATAAAGAGAGAGAAAACAAGAGTCAAATATGGTACTCTCCATATCTCAAGGGGGGAGTACAATGCTAAAATAAAATCGCCGACACCTTTAAGGTGTGAGTAAATAAATGAATTCAAATTGGTTAATGGTCATTTACAAACCA
Organism: Pinus taeda; assembly: GCA_000404065.3. Classification (NCBI taxonomy): domain Eukaryota; kingdom Viridiplantae; phylum Streptophyta; class Pinopsida; order Pinales; family Pinaceae; genus Pinus; species Pinus taeda. The sequence goes on from APFE030756353.1 coordinate 3,485, forward strand.
CCATGTTTTTCAAAAAGGAGTAGTTAGTGGTAAACCACAACCCACCAATTTCCATGGAATATAGTTAGTGGTCAACCAACAAAACCATTACCTAAAGAATCCAAAACCCTTGTTTGAATCCTTTCCATAGTGAACTATTGAAAAAAAATTCACCTTGCACTTGAGAGGAGGGGAATTATGATAAATCTAGTTTGGTTATAACGTTTATGCATCTTAAAGAATATGAGTATTCTTAATTTCATTAAATATTAAAGAATACTTCTCAAAATTCTATTCCCCTTTAAATACATATTTTTAATAAAATAATAATTTATTTTAAATACAATTTTAAATGTCCTTTTTTTTCACCCTCATATTATTTTATGCATAATAAATACCCCACCCTAACCCTTTCCCTTATATAATATTTTTTTATATGATAACTCCCTCCACCCAACCCCCATATTATGTTTTTGATCTAGGGGATCAAATTAGTGCTCAAAATTCAAAGTGTGTGACAGAGCTTGAAACCTGCATGACTAGATATATCTCAGTGATCTGAATCCAATGTAATTCACTTCACTCAAAAATGATAATGTATTATCCTAATATCACTTTTTGATTGAATTTCCAAACATCTAAAATTTAAGCTAAGTTGCAAGTACGCCTAGTCAGCGGTTTATAGGTTGACTGGGAAATGATCATACAGGGTGTCTAGATATCCTATCAGCCAATATTATGGTTACAAGTGTCATGTCTTGATTCATTGGTGGTTGGTGTGATTTCATTGGTTGAATGTTGGACCAATGAGGGAGAGCCACGTGGGCTAATCGGTGGCTGCCATGTGGCATCCTCTTATTTGACAAAATTTTGGTATGAGGTCGGACTACCTCTATGGGATTCGAACTTGTGACCTCCACCAAACAAAAACAGGCCCGCACCATGGTGCCACACATCTTCCTTAACTATAGTGGTCACAAAATCCTATTTATAGTTTATAATACGTGTCATTGGGGGATGGGGTTGGGCTAAGCTCTAGCCCTTGGCCACCCCTGCACCCACGAGATTGAAAGTGGGTAGGAAAAGGTACTAGGCCTTAGTCCAGCCCACAAACACATCCAAAAAGCATTTAACGTAGTCGGATCCATAAAGAACCAGGCGCAAAAAAGAGGAGGGGGCTAGCCCAAGGGGGCCAACCCCAAGGTCATGTGAACCATCACAGAACCAAGTGCACGAAGATTCGTAAGGGGCCAGCCCCGGGTCACAAGACCCAACACATGGCTACACACAAAAAACATAGGGGGTCAGACCTGTGACACACGACCAGTTATATGACCATACCACCAAGGAGAAGGAGTGTGCCTTGAAATGTAGCACCCAATGGGGAAGCTTAGGTGCTAAACATGGTTTTATGGGCATGACATGACCAAGCGCTATGTGTTGGGGGGCCGACCGATAGGGTTAGGCTGTTAACCCCAGCTCCTAGGCACATGGCCCCCATGTGGACCTAATTTTTTGAAACTGGGGGCTTAATCGCCGAATTAACAGTCCTACAATTTTGCCTGTTGGGTGAGATTCTAGGCCAGAATTATGTGCCAGTTCTAGGTTTGGGGCACTCAAGCTAAGTTTAGGTTGAATTGGAGGATGATTAGCTGTAGAATGGAGTAAAAAATTGAAACATGCATAACTTACTCAATTTTTGGCCAAATGAGGTGCAGAAAGAACCAAAATGGAGGTTTTTCACAATGATGGATCCATTGGAAACATCAACTCTGTTGTTTGAGCTTTTTAAAGCCATGTAAAAAAAACTCTTGAGAACTTAATGAAAGAGGCCTTGCATTGGAAGATGGACTAGGAGATGTATCCCGAGAGAGGGGTGAACTCCTTTATCATGTTTTTGTTATGTGTTTCAGATATGATTATTTTTCTCTGTTTGGCTATAAAACATGGTTAAAATTCACTTATTTTATGTGTTTAATAAATTGGTCCTATACCTAAAACACATAAATTTAACTTGTAAATTGTTAAAAAATATTCAATTTTAGATATTCAAATTGTTTTGGTATCATAGCAACATGTTATTGTGAAGGTTTGATTTGTTTGCAAGTGTATTTTTAATGCTCACAAGGTTGAAGCTTAAAAGAGGAGAAGGAGAACTTGTGGAGCCAAGATCTCAAATTGTTTCAAGGAGAACAAACACACCTCAAGTGTCAATAGTCATGGCACATGAAGAAGGTCCCGAAGGGATGTTTGAATATGAAAGAACTTTTAGAAAATCATTCTTTGAGATGTCTGAGATGGTTAAGGTTATTTATGAAGAGATAAGTGCAAGGTTGTATGGAGATACCTCAAAACCTCCAAAATGAGATGGACAAAAAGGAGACAATCCTCCAAAAGGGAATGGAGGGAATGGTGAAAAACCACCACCTTCACCTCCATCATCCGCATCCTCATCTTCAACTTCTTCTACACTTTCATAAACACCTCCAAATTCCCCAAGGGGTCATGGCAAAACTCCTTTGCTTAAGCTTGATATTAAGTTTGAATTGCCTATGTATAATGGAGAGTTAGATGCAGAGAAATTAAATAAATGGATTCGTCAGATTGAAGTGTATTGTAGGATACAAAGAATCAAAGATGATGAAACCAAGATTCAACTTGCTTCTCTTAGATTGGAAGGTGCAACACTAATTTGGTGGGAAGCCAAAACTCAAGAGGACATGAAGAAGCATGGTAAGGTTTTATCCTCTTGGAATGATTTTGTTGTTGCAATAAGAAGGCAATTTTATCCATTAAAATACATGCAGAAAGTTATTATGGATTGACAAAACTTTAGGCAAGCTAAGGGGAAAAATGTGGAATCTTATACTCAAGAATTTAGAAAAAGGGCTTTGATTTTGGGTATAGATTTGTCTTCTTAAGATAATTTCCTCAAATATATTGGAGGATTTCATAGTTATTTGAGACATACCATTCTTATGTTTAACCCTACAAAACTAGATGAAGTTTGTGTTCAGGAAACTCATTTAGAGGCAAGAGGGAAAAATGTTTCTAAAGAAACTAGTGAGAGTTCCTTTGAGTCTAGAGAAAAAAGAAAGAGTAATTTCAAAGGAAAAGGAATGGAGAGAGTTGCCACCAAGATGGAGAAAGAAAAACTTACATGCAAACACTATTCCAAAGAGGGCCATGATGAATATTATTGCTAGAAAATTCATCCAGAGATGAGACCCAAAAAGTTTAGAAACAAGGAGAAAGAAAAGACAGTTGCAACTACACAACAAGATTTAGGTTCTGATTCTGGGGATGAAACAAGGATCACAACCATGGGTTTGAAAGGTAAGGACATTTAAAGTAATATTTATTCAAATTTTCTCAATGAAACTCAATATGAAAAAACAAGAATAAATATTTTCCGCATTAGAGTTATTTCAAAACATACCACTATAGACACACTATTTGATAGTGGTTCACAAGAAAACCTCATTTTAGAAGGCATTTGTCAAGAAGTTAAACTTGGAAACCATGCCACATCCAAAACCTTATCCTCTAGGTTGGATATTTGACAATGCAAAATTGCAAGTGACAAAAATATGTAAACTGAAATTTGCAATCATTGCAAACTTTTTAGATGAGGTAGAGCTTGATGTAATTCTAATTGATATATCTGGTATTGTTTTGGGAAGCCCATATCTATATGATAGAAAATATATTTTTCATAGCCATGAGAACAAATATCATTTGTTTAAAAATGGGATTGAGTACATTGTTAGAGCACACGACAAGAATTTGAATGCATCTCTTGTAAATGCGAGACAAATGAAGAGGATTGTTAATCCTAGTCACAACTCTGCATTGTTAATGATCAAACATGAAGACGTTGAGGAATATAAAACCTTTCAAGGATATGAATCAAGTTTGAAATCTGATTTCATTGAGGTTTCTAATTCATGTAATAAGATGTTTCAGGAGTCTAACAAGTTTCCTCCTAAAAGAGGTAAGCAAAATGAAATGCAATTACAAGAGGATGCATCATTATTGAGCATTGGTGTGAACAAGATTCCAGTGTTAAAGCATGCAAAGATCAAAAAAAAAAATCAAAGGATATTTGAAAAAGAAGACATTGGTCCCAAAACATCTTCTTGTAGGTTTCATAATGTTTTGGCTTTGAAGAAGGATGGTGCATAGCAATGGCGATCACATTTGGTAAAGAGTCGAGCCAAGTGCAAGGCTAGATATGTTAAGCATCATTATGGTGACAGTGTTCAAGGTGAAGTGAATTTTAAATTGAATAAGTTTCCTTTAATTGAAGGTCGAGGAGAGAATGCTCAAATTTCTTTAACATAAGTTTTCTCTTTTAAACATCTTGAAGAATTGTAGCAAGGTCCTTTCTTTGACAGAAAGACAAATACTTCAAGAATGAAGTACCTTCATGAGAAGCTCAAGGTGACAAAAACAAATAAAACCAAATGGGTTGAGGTTGCAAGGGTGAGGGAACTGTACCCTCATCTAAATGTTGAATGAAATTTAGCTTTTGGAGGTCCAAAAACTTCCAATGGGGAGGAGTGATCCATGGGATCAAATTAGTGCTCAAAATTCAAAGTGTGTGACAGAGATAAAAACCTAAACAACTGGATAGATCTTGGTGATCTGAATCCAAAACAATTTGTTTCACTCAAAACCGATATCGTATGCTCCCAATATCGTGTTCAGGTCAAATTGTTAAACAATTAAAATTTATAAAGTTGAGTTGCAGGTATGCCCATTCAGTAGTCCGTACATTGTCTAGGAAATGATCTTAAAGCGTGACTCGACGTCCTATTGGCCAATGGTATGGGGACAAGTGTCACATCTTGATTCATTGGTGGTTAGTGTGATTTCATTGGTTGAGTGTTGGACTAATGAGGGAGAGCCACGTGGGCCAATCGGTGGTTGTTATGTGGCCTCCTCTTATTTGATTTTTTTTTGTTATAAGGTTGAACTCTCTCTATGGGATTCAAACTTATAATCTCCACTGAACAACAACAAGCCTGCACCATTGCACTACACATGTTCCTTGACTATAGTGATCACGAAATCCTATTTAAAGTTTATAATACACACCATTGGGGGAGGAGGTCGAGCTAAGCCCTAGCCCCTGGCCACCCCTATGCCCACAGGACTGCATGTAGGGGGTCCAAGGGGCTAGTCCTTAGCTCGGCCCATGGCCAGATACCCAAAGCATTTAATGTAGTCGAAGCCGCAAAGTACCATCCATGGAAAAGGGGAGAGGGCCATCTTCAAGGTCACGTCGACCATCACAGAGTCGGGTGCGAAGAGATTTATAAGGGGCCAGCCTCAGGTCACAAGACCCAACACATGATCATAGGCGGAAAACAGAGGGGGCCAGCTCTAGGCCACATGGCCCATTATATGACAATGTTGATAAGAAGATGGAGTGTGCCCTTAAATGTGCACTCAATGCAGAATTTTAGGTGTTAAACACAGTTTTATGGGCATGAAATGAATGAGTGCTACATATTTGGGGTCCGACCGGTGGGGGCGGGTGGTCAACCCCATCTCCTAACCACATGGCGCCCATGTGGCCCTAATTTTTCAAAGTTGGGGGCTTAGTGGCCGAATTAACAGTCCTACAATTTCGCCCATTAGGTGGGATTGTAGACCAGAATTGTGCGACAGTTCAGGGTTTGGAGCGCTCAAGCTAGGTTTAGGCCAAATTGGAGGATGATTAGCTATATAATGGAGTCAAAACTTGAAACATGCATAACTTACTCAATTTTTGGCTAAGTGAGGTGTAGAAAGAATCAAAATGGGGGTTTTTTACAATGTTGGATCCATTGGAGACACTAGCTCTACTATTTGAGCTTTGTGAAGCCATGTAAAAAAACTTTTGAGAACTTAATGAAAGAGGCCCTGCATTGGAAGCTGGACCAGAAGATGTAGCCCGAGAGAGGGGTGAACTATTTTATCATGTTTTGTGTTATGTACTTCAGATATGGTTATTTGTCTTTGTTTGGCTGTAAAATGTGGTTAAAATTAACTTGTTTTATGTGTTTCATAAACTGATCCTCTGCCCAAAACACATAGACTTTTAAGTTGCAAATTGTTAAAAGATATTCTAGTTTACATATTCAGATCAGTTTTACATAATAAATCCACCCACTCCTACCCATGGTAGTAGGGAGAGTTTTTATGCAATAATTTATAATGTTCTACATAATAATTCCCCCCATCTACAACGGTGAGGGTGAGGGTGGGGGAATTTATTATGCAAAACATTCCCTCATATATGGGAGTGGGGAGAGATTTTATCCAAAACACTATAATATTGTGCATAATAAATGTCCCAACCTATCAAGGTGAAGGAGTTATTATGCAAAACATTATTATGTTTTGCATAATAATTGAGGGTGTGGGTGGGGAAGGAAGGACTTAATGTGCAAAACATGAAGGTTGGGATGAGGGGACATATTTTGCAAAATATGAGAGTGAGGGTAGGTAGAGTTATTATTATGTTTTTCATAATAAATCCCTCTAGTCCGACCCCTCACCCTCACCCTCATTATATTTTGTATAATAAATCTCTCCACCTTCACCCTCACCCTCATAGTGTTTTGCATAATAACACCTCTCATCCCTACCATTATCTTAGAAGATAACGACAACTTTTAAAATTTATTATATAAAAATAACACAAAAGGAATAAATATCTTATCATTCTTCCTTATTTTAATTTAAAATTCAACCTTCTCTATTACATGATTATAAAATACATTCCCTACCATCTTATGCCTTTAATATATTAAAAATACCCCTTAATCTTTGTATATCTTGTAATGTAATTTTTTTAAAAATATTAAATATAAAGTCACGTGTTATAATATTAACTAATCAATGAATACTAGAGATATCTTGAGATGAAATGGTAGCACTAAATTGTGGAGATTTAAAAATCAATGATTTATTATAATTGATTTTTT
>APFE030756358.1:0-59538 GCA_000404065.3 Pinus taeda
TTCTTCTTCTTCCCTTTCTTCTTACCACCGGTTTTTGATTTAGCTGTAGATGACTCTACAACATGAATATCGGCGGAAAGTTCCACGGAAGACTCTCCTGTCGGGGAATCTGAAAAGGTTATTATAGGAGAAGAATTCTTAGAAGATTTCTTCTTACTTTTGGTATTTACCATGCCAATCATACCATCATCAGCATGAGACCCTGAAGGAGCTGCAGTGATATGATTTTGTTTGGGTAGGTCGGGGTTCTTCTCGTGTAACGTACCTGAATGAGTATAAACTAAGTCAAGGTACTGCGCTTGAGCAATGACTTGCTCTTCAGTAACTACTCCGGCTTTAGCTACATCTTCAATGATCTTGGGCAATAAGGATTTTACAAACCACTCGGCTAAGATCTGATCCGAGATATAAACCTTCACTAAATGCCCTCGATGTTTCCATTCATGGATATGATCTGAGATGTAAGTGGACGTCGATTGCTTTAACGAAGTTAATAGCTCCGTGCCATTGTAATATCTGATTGGCAACTGAAAATGAGTTAAAAACGAGGTAGCTAACTCACTAAAATCATAAAAAGTGGCTCGCGGGAATTCGATATACCATTTGGCCGCAAGACCAATTAGAGTGCGTTGAAACAAACGTAAACGAATAGAATCATCAGAAATGGAGTTGGATGCACAACAGAGGTGATAAGTCATCACATGATTAGATGGATCCTCTCTAGTTTTACCTTCAAACTTTGGAATGTCACTGGGGAACTTATGCGGCATTAGCGGCCAATACGGAAGATAATTGATTGGATCGTTCGTAAGGCACGTCAAGCCAGGTAAATCCAAAGTTGCAATGAATGGTAACTGACAATTAGGGTCTCTGAAACTTGGGGTCTACAAACTAGCCCCAGGAGGAGGATATTCAGGATAACTCAGAATGGGAATTGCATTCTGGATATTTTGACCTCCTGGAAAACCAGGATTAACCGGACCATACTGGGGTTGCAAAGGTTGTTGATATGTATACCCAGGGTATGGTTGATACTGATAGGTTGGTTGTTGCACAGCAAGACCATATTAAGATTGGTAGTGTCCCTGTTACGGAGGTTGAACAAATTGAGGTTGAGAAGTAACAACCGTACTTCCTACAGGCATCTGGACCAATGTTTGGACCGTAGATCCAGACTGAGGTAAAGAGGTCTGAGGAGCAGATGTGGGAACAGTAGAAACCGAAGCTGTTGATACTCCAAAAGAAGGTGGGGTAGATGGAGAAGATGTTACAGTAGTTGCAGCAGACGTTTGAGGTGGAGTACGAGGTTTACTAGGCCCGGCCCGAGAAACTACAGAAGGTGCAGAAGTTTGAGCTGTAGACTGGACGGGTTGCTGAGATGGACCAACGGCCTGTCCAGGTTGGGATGGCGACTGCACATTCGGTTGCAAAACCTGTCGATTTTGAGAAGGATCCCACACCAAATTCGTTCCAGGGTATTGACCTTGAGGATACTGAGGACCATAACCGAGTTGAGGGTAAGATTGATAATACGGTTGACCAGAAGGCGGTTGGTAACCTTGAGGTTGATACTGACCTTAGGGTTGATAAACCTGAGGCACATACTGATACTGGGGTTGACCTTGGGGTACGTAAGGATATTTATTTTTGGGTGCATACTGATATTGAGGTTGACCTTGGGGTACATACTGATACTTAGGTTGACCTTGGGGTACATATTGGGTCTGGGGTTGACCTTGAGGAATGTACTATCCCGTAGGTATGTATTGTCCTTGAGGTTGGTCCCCAGGCGCAAATTGAGTACCTTGAGGTTGCCCCCCAGGCAGATATTGAGTACCTTGAGGTTTCCCCCCAGGCGCATATTGAGTACCTTAAGGTTGCTCCCGAGGCGGTAACTGAATGCTTTGAGGTTGACCTGACATCATCAAAATTTCTTCTGCACTCAACTGTTTAGGGCCACTACTTCCAGTTAACAACTTTTGTTCGATAGGACGAGGATATGCTCCTGAAAAAGTACCAGAAATGGACTGATACCCAGCAGGAACAGACGAACCGCCGTATAAATAGGCTTTCGGAGATTGGGAATACATGGATGACAGACTAGACATATTCAATGCAGGAAAATGACCTCTAGGTGAATGGTGATAAAAAAATGTGAGGTGGTGTAAAACCGAGTCCCGGATTTTCTAAAAGATTGGTCAGTGAACGGTACCAATCAGTACTCTTAGGTGGACTATAAAAAATCGATTCACGCTCCCTAAACTCTAAAATAGGTCAATTATCTGGAAAAGGGAAGCTTTCCTCGATATTCGCAATAGCAAGTTCTTTGATCGCTATGAGACCAGCGGGAAGAGCTTGGGTAATTACGGTTTCTACCCTAGGAGAACTAGTACCACTAGGAGTCAGAGAAACAAACTCTGATACGGGAGTAGGAGCAACTTCAAATTCGGGTTTAGACACGTCAGGTTCTTCACCTATATCCCCAGTGGAGTCGCCATTTTGTCATGCAGAATCAGTCGATCTTGTGGACAAGACAAACCTTCCTAGAATCTAATGAAGACCTAATGAAAAACAACCAATCAAACACTATCTTTATCTAAATGCGCTTTATAAGTAATGCGAAACAAGTGTGTTTTAAGGGTCTACCTCATGTCCAATGCAAGTTCGGAGATGCCTTCGCTCCTTTGATCCAAGTAAGTTCCTTCGTCGCAAACCTGCAAGCACAAACAAGGCAAACAATTAAATAGCACCTGTATATCCAATATTATAAAACATATTCAACATGAAAGTCAAGGAGTCCATGCAACAAATACCATAAGATACTTGTTGAGAAAAATGAGCTTGATTGTATTAATTCAAAAGAAAAGAACCTTACAAACTTTGCCTTGACGCTGTACAAGCTCCTTCCGGGGTCCAACAAGAAGTCTCCTCTACTTTGACAAGGTTCACTCAGTCCCTAATGGGGCCAAAAAGGTATGTGATCTCTCCTCTTAAGTTCAAATAGGAAGTCTTGATTTCAGTAGCATTTACCCTCAAAAGTTCAACTTCTAACCTCTCTGGCCACTGACCCAATGCCTCAATTCATAGTGCAATGGAGATCAGTTACCAGCTCCTCCTTCAAAGGGATAGAGTCCCTCTTTCAAAGGGATAGCTCCTCTCAACAAGGGATTAGTTCCTCCTTCTATGGGATACATGAACCACTTGGAGTGAACAATCCATGTAACAAATCCTTCTAGAAAACTCTAGAATCAATCCAAGATGAGTTTTTAAAGATAAAAATTACGCCTTTTGACTTTTACAGGGGTACGCACCCTCCCCTTTACATACAGAGCATATAAGTACGTAGATATCTTGAACAAAAGGTACGGGCCTGTAGGAAAAGCTAAGAGAAAGTGCGGAACCAGAGCTATGTTTCTCTTTTGATGTCTTTCTCTCTTTTTTCAAGCTTGTTTTGAAGAGCTGAGGTTTAAGACTTGCTTAGGAAGCTGGTATAGGTGATGATAGGCCTACACCGACTACAAATAATCAAGGTGACGATATTTTTGTGTAACACCAATACTCTATTGTAACCTATGTACAATATCCATATATTTGACATCCTACTAACCTACTCGCAAGATCCTACCCTGTATATCTTTTCCATAGGAGCTCATAGCTCCGAAGTGATTTATCTTTATCCTTCTGCTAAGAGCATCTTCCACTCTGTTCTCTTTACCTTTCATATACTTCATTGATCGTAGAAAACCACCACACCTGCTTACCATTCATATTTGGTTGGTCAAATAGATATCACAAACCACTGTGATCACTCATCAGTCTAAACCTCCTTCCCATAATATAGTGTCTCCACATCTTCAATGCATGTGTAATCCCTGTCAACTCAAATCATGCATGGGATAGTTTTTCTCATGCTCGTGTAGTTTTTGAAACTAATATAATACCACCTACCCATCCTACTTAAGCACTTCACCAAGTCCTCTCTTACAAGCGCTTGTTCATATTACAAAATATTTGTCTGGATCTGCAATATTTAACATCGTTGCATGTATCAACAACTACTTCAGCTGCTCAAAACTATCCTCACACTGCTCTATCCATTCAAACTTATTACCTTTTCTCTGCAATGAAGTGATAGGATAACAAATCTATGAGAATTTCCTAATGGACCTCGAGTAGTAGTTTTCCAAACCCATGAATGATATCACCTCATCCACATTCTTAGGAGCTACCCACTCCATAATGTCTCTTATCTTTTCTAGATCTATGACAATGCCTTCCTTGGAGACAACATGCCCCAAGTAGTGTACCTTAGTCTGAAAGAAACTACACTTGTTGGGATTAACATACAATTAATGTTTTCTCAACAACCTAAACATTGTTACTAAATGTTTGACATGCTCTTCTTCATTTTTAGAATATACCAATCTATCATTAATGAACACAATAACAAAATTTTCCAAATATGGACGCAACACACTATTCATTAAGCATGTAAATGTAGTTGAAGCATTAGTTAATCCAAATGGAACTACCACAAACTCATAATGCCCATGGCTAGTACAAAAAGTTGTCTTGTAAATTTCCCCCTCTGATGCATCCTTGATGACATCTAGATCTCAAGTCGATCTTAGAGAACATTGTTGCTCCCTTCAACTTATCGAACAAGTCATTAATCCTTGGCAAGATATACATGTTATTGATGGTCACTTTGTTAACAACATGTAGTTAAGCCCAATGGGACTACCACAAACTCATAATGACCATACCTAGTCCAAAAAGTTGTTTTGTAAATGTCCTACTCTTTGATGAGTCCCTGAGGATATCCAGATGTCAAGTTGATCTTAGAGGACATTGCTACTCCCTTCCGCTGATTGAAATAATCATCAATCCTTAGCAACATATACCTATTATTGATGGTCACTTTGTTCAACTACATGTAGTCAATGCATAACCTTAGAGTACCATATTTCTTCTTTACAAATAATACTGGTGCACCCCAAGGTGATACAGTTGGCCTAATGTACCACTCTGTCCAACATTTCCTTCAACTACAACTTTAACTCAAACATCTCAGGGGTGCTCATCTAGCAAGGTGCTTTTGATGTTGGAGAAACCCTTGGAAATAACTCAATAGAAAAATCTACCTCCCTGTGAGGTGGAACCCTGTAATGTCCTCAGGAACTACATCCTTCTCAATGCATCTACATCTTCTACTTCCTTACCCTTTTCACTAGAAATTTGCATTTCAAATAGCTTACACCCTTTCTTATGACTATGCTTTGCTTGCATAACTATCACCATCCTAACTTATGTAACTTTCTGCTTACCCTGTAAGACTCTTGGTTCTTCATTGTCATCAACACATTCAATGGATTTGTCAGAATAGTCTTCCTTGGTTTTATGAAGATACAACCAATCCATTCCCAAAAACATACTGTATGATCACAATGGTAATACGTTCAAATGTGTTGCGATAGGCATACCATTAAAATCAAATGCACAAGTTCTTACCCAATGATTAACTCACTTCTTCATACCTACAACCAATTTCACTAAACAAGAATCTACATTCAATTACTTACTAAAACCACATATATCCACCAAGTTAGGAATAACATAACTATAATTAGATCTAGGGTCAACCAAAATAGAAATAAATTAGTCACAGATATTACCATCCATCTCAGTTATTGATGCCTGATGATCTCCCTATTTTCTATCCAATGTTGCATAGATACGTGGAGTACTCTGACCAACAACCCCAATACTATGTGCGTCCTTTTCACTGTACATCTGAGTTCTACCACCCTAATTTCGTGAAAAAAACTCTCCTATGATGATCCTTGCCCCAAACACAATGCTATATATGCTTCCAGTCTATCTCCTTATTCTATTCTCTCATTCGGAATCCATGTATTCTATTTAATGAATCGAACTTCGTAGGTGGTGAAAAATTCTCCTTATTAGTTGTATCTTCAGGCCTTGCTCGCTTTTTGTCCCATCTTACTTTGTTCTTTTCCTTACCTCTCTAGTCTGGCTTAGTCTTGTTTCTATGCTTCAATTGTTCATAGGAACATAATATCTTCTGATTGGCCTCCTCCAATGATCTATTCTCATCAAACTCAATCCTAGCTTTAAATGCAACCGGTAACCCACTAATGAACATCTAAATCTTGGCCTTTTCCTCTATGAGATAAGGCACATACGTCGGCAACTCTAAGAATTTGCTAGTTCACGCATCATCTGTCATGGAACCCATCTTTAGCTCATAAAATGCTTTTGCCCTATCATCAAATTATCTCTCTGAATAAATCTTTTTCTTGGATAGCCGCTCAAACTCACTCCAAGTCAAATCGTCCTCATGAATTCATCTAACATTCTTCACATCATCCCACCAAATGTATTCTTTACCTTTAAGACTAAATGTAGCCACTCTAGATTTCATGTTCTATAAATAGTCATGCAATCTGAATAATTTATTCATCCCAAGTAATGATGCTTCTACATTTTTCTTCATCTCTCCATCAAATGTTGGTGGCTTATATTTCTTAAACTAATCCATAAAATAACCCCTATCATTCCTCCTGTAAGGATGATAATGATGATGATCATGATGCCTATTTGAATCAAAACTAGAATAATATTTGTGTCTATCCCCTCTGCTATATAGATTGTTCAACAATCTATTGTCTCTAATTGTGTCATCACTATATGAATTGTGACCACCATGCCACCAACTACCATATGCCCCATTAGTTATATCTTCCTTCTCATATCTGATCCGACGTGGACCCCGTCTCTACAAATTTGATAAACTTTGAAGTATCATTGCATTTACCTCTGCTTGTTTCTCCTGTGCCTCCATGATTATGTCATTATCTTCGTTACAACTCCTTTTTCTTCCTTTAATGTTCTCAATGTCAGTACTAAATCAAAAGAGTTTCCAACACCATACTACTCTTCAAATTCATAGGGAGAGTCATTGTAGTCAACCATCTTGCTAGCTATTTGATATTTCTTCTTACAAGGTATATCATGTCAACTAAACCAAATCATAATAAACCAACATATCTTATCATATCTCAGGGAGTATAACTTGTCTAAAATATCAACAAATCAACATGATTCATGTATAATATAATCATGGAAATATATAAAAACTTAATACTTAAGAATATGACCATGCAACTGTCATTGTAGATAGGGTCAAGTCATCAATCCATGACCTTAACAACAACACACACCATGACCTCATGCATGAAAACAACCACTACATCCTTGTACTCTTGACCAAATGCAAAAATGAACATGCATAATAAATACGTAACCAACTACATATATGCATAAAAAAATATGATCAAGCATGGATGAAAGATACTTGAAATCAAACTTGCAAGAACGATACATGAAACCAAACATACAAGAATGTAACCAACCATCTAAGAATGTAACCAAGCATACTACAATGATACATGTAAGAAAAATAAATCGACATGTAACCAATCATACACTCACAAGGATGCATTCTACAATAACAACCTCAAATTTCGCATAACGAAATGATTACAACCATGAACAACATCATGCAAATGAAACAAGTACATGGAATGGAAAGGTGAGAGACACACATGAAACTGACATGCATGTATGTCTAACACATAGCCCATCTAGTCTGAGGGGTGAAATCAGCTCCAATACCAATCTGTAACATGCTCCTCACACATCTACCCAGGTAACTAGCTGACCAGGGTAAACATGCGACGAGAGGCCACTATGATATGTTTTGAACTCCTAAGTCATATTAAAGAAGTGGAACTGATGGAAACACACCATTCAAACATTCAACATCATCTTGAGGACCATTAGGAACCAATACAACACTTCAGGAAGCTTGCCCTTGGGTCCCACTAAAATTTTGGAAAACTTAGGCCTCAGTCACTCTCATGCAATAGGCATGACAACATCTAGAAACCCAAAGTCTCTCTCACAGGCTTAGCTGAGTGCGCATGGTGGAATTGATTGTATTAGCAAATGAATTGATTAAAAATAAATTGGTTCTGAAATATGGTGTTGAATCTGAATTATTGCGGATATAGTTAATTTATGGTTAATATATCTGTTTGATCTATGTGCTTATGTTTACATATTGAGTTTATTCAAATCTATAACTTTTCTGGGTGTGGGAATTGGTTATCTCTAGTAAATATTTGCTTAAAGATCGTAAATAGTAGATCTGATCTATAACAAAATTTTATAAATATTAAGGAATTGCGTTGTTCCGGATCTACGCGAAAGAGAAGTGGCACGAGCCCACAGAACGGTGTGCACACCTTCCAGACCAAATCAAGACATCCCAACAGTGTAGAAACCTGGTTCTAGCACCCTCCCCTGCTACCTCGGGTGAGACCTCAGTCCGTGCTCTACAGGCTATTGCCGAAAGGGCCGGTAGCTGCGGGATTTTTTTGGCTAAATAACTCTTTCGAACTTGGCTTAGGCCCATATAAGCCAACAAATGGTTCCATTGCCAGGACAAAGATCTACCTAAGGGATGTCTGATGTCGAAACGTTGGAATCCTATGAAGAAAGAGCTTGAATATTGGCTAGATCAGAAGCTTCACGAGTTCGTGGTTCAAGAAAACAAAAATCCAAGGATATCAGAAGAATAGTTTTTGGATCGTTACATAGACATCCATGAGATCTTGTTCGCATCATTCTCGATAGAGTTATACAGGTGGATCACGAGGTTAGCTAATAGCGTGGGGAGGTGCAGACTAGATCAACCAGTTGAGTGGACTTTGAAATTGGTGCGTAGGTTAGAGGCATCTGAAGACAAAATCGCAAACACAGTAGGTCATTAGTTGGATTGAGTAATAGGAGGGTTTATCATTGAGTTGGCGATAGACACAACTGTGAGTTATAGTGAAGCAAAAAGGAAATTTCTTCAAGGACTGCGAGGTAAGTATATCAAATTATTGAATACTTGGATTAAGATGTTGTTGTGTGAAAAACAGATTATGCACGTTTATTGATGTGTGGCGTAACGCAGAGCGAAAGAGGTTACTGAGGAATAGAAGGATTAGAGAACAACCCTCTGATTTCTATTTCGCAAATAAGTGAGGAAGAACTTGTAGGGTTCTCTTCCAGAAGTGCAATCCAGTTGATTAGGCAACACATTCTGCTGATACCAGCACTAACCACACCCTCACCTACTTCACCTACATCAAATCCATCTTCACTAACTCCACCTCCACCTCCACCACCACCGAGGGTTGGGATGGTGAGCGCAGTCAAGTTGCCGATATTTAAGGGTGTAGGAAATGAGGAACCAAATCAGTTATGGTTTGTGGTAAGGGCTGTATGGGAAGCCCAAGGCATAACAGATGATAACATAAAAAAGGATACTCTGGTTAGCACGCTACAGGACCAAGCATTGATGTGGTAAATAAAGTACTCAAGTGATCATCCAAATGTAGGAATAATGATAATCCAGGATGCGTTGACGAAGGAGTTTAGTCAGTCGAAATCAGAGATACAGTCGGTCATTGGATTCAAGGAGATTGTGATGCTACCGGCTGAAACCCCCAGGGATTTGAATCAGAGATTGAAAAGCACAATCTGTGAGGCTAACATGACATTGACAGATGCGTAGCATTGCGTGTGGTTTGTGGCATCCTTGACACCACATCTAAGGATGACACTATCACAGCAAAAGATCTCAACCCAAGCTAAAGCATTAGAGGCAGCAATGAGGTTGCACGAAACTCCAATACAAGATCCAAGGTTGGGAGTTTAGAAAATCCACACGCAACTACAAAACCTGTGCTTAGAAATTCAAATCTTGAAGCAAGAAAGGGGCCTCGACCGAAGGCATGTACAAAAGGAAGGTGCATTAAGTGCAAGAGCCAAGGACACAACAAGGACCATTGCCCCATCTTCATGAACTATCTAGCGGGAAGGGACCTGATGTCATTGAAGCTGGAGGTACAAGAAGGGCCAAGTGTGGCACTCGCGCTCTGGTGCATAATTTATCAAGTGGGAGGAAAGCATGCAATAGACAACTGCCACCAATTACAAAAGTATACCAAAATGCCACAACAGTTGTATTGCAACTTTTGTAGATCAACCAGTCACGATGAGCGAAGTTGTCGAAGTTACGATTTAATGATGGAAAGAAGCCCGACCTATCCAGTGTAGAATAAAGCATAGGATTTTGACCCAGCCGCCGGGCCACGTGGGAGATTTCAAGGATGCAGATGGGGAAGAGGAATGGGGCCCAGGTGAGGTCGTAGACAACTGATCTATTATAACTATGGAGGACCAGGGAACTACACTTGCGATTGTACGAATTCAATGAGGATGTCTTTTCCGTACTGTGATCAATTTGACCATGAAATGGTAGACTGTCCAACACTTATCGCCCAAATTTGTGAAAAAAGGGTATTGTAGCCCACTTGAACACAAAATGTCTAGATGATGAGATCAGAACCTCGCAAAGAGGACCCCAGCGTAAACATGGTACTAAGAAGCGACACAACTACCGGAGGAGATGCGATGAAATAGTTTGGGGAAGATGTGAATGGTCATAGTGTTGTAACAAAGGAACCTGAACAAGTGAAAGGGATGATTAGAGAAGCTCTGGAGAGCTTCACAATAGTCTCCACCCCAGGTGATAGGGATCTAATTGAGCCGAGAATGGATCCCTCCATGCTTACCACCCTTTTAGATACATGTATGAAGTTGTTATGTGACAGTCGAGGAGCTAAAGGACTCCAAGAGCTAATTACTAGATGTGTGGGATCAAGGGAACCACACGTAATCCGAAAACTAGGGAACATGCTCTGCGCACTTGGCGGGAGATGCGACTAACGACAAAAATTAGGGAATATGAGATGGACCACTTCATTTTGTATCTAGGGTCGGATGAAAATGTATTGCCTAAACAAATGTGGGAACGCATGGGTAGGCCTGCACTACAGTGGTCTTCTATTCAATTACGGATGGCCAATCAGCAAAAGATATTGCTGATGAGACATTTGCAAGGGGTGAAAGTTGTCATTGAAGGAGTAAGTACGTGGATTGATTTTGAGGTAATCAAAATTGTTGATGATATTAATCCATACCCTTCATTTTTAGGAATAGATTGGGCCATAGGCATGAATGAGGTTATCAACTTAAAAAGATGGAAAATGACCTTCGAGAAAAAGGCACTTCATGCTATAGTCCCACTGGACCCACCTGAAGGAGTGCGGAGCACCAAGCTAGTGTGCGATGAAGAAAGTGATGATAAACTAGACTGCGTCTACTAGATAACAATGTAAGACCAGGGTCGGGTGAATCCCTCAGAGGACGAAAAATTCTCATGGGT
Source organism: Pinus taeda (assembly GCA_000404065.3). NCBI lineage: Eukaryota > Viridiplantae > Streptophyta > Pinopsida > Pinales > Pinaceae > Pinus > Pinus taeda. Next base: position 11,366 of record APFE030756358.1, read on the forward strand.
GTGTGATAGTTCGTGCACATCGAATTCAGATGAGGAGATTGAGAGATGGAAGAATAGATTGTAGGAAGTAACCACACTCAACTGTAATATGATGACTAGATCACTGCAGTGAGTAACCACTAAAGTATGACAATGACCAGTGGATAAAAATGCAACCAGCGAAGGCCATATCGTCAACCCGAGCACCTTAATCATGGCCCAAAAGCAGCATGGTGCGTCGAAAGAAGCGCCATGTGCACGAAGGTGGTGTGAACAAAGGAAGCTGAGACAGAGATGGCAGGTCCATGTATGGATTAGAAGACGTGTACGGCAGCCATGTTGGAGCAGGGGGATGATCCATCTACAACACAAGGTACAGTTGCATAGTGCACAACCCTCAATCCAGTTGAATCTGTGTATAGCAAGGGTTTGTTGGGCTGATACGATGATACAAAGAGTAGGGTATGCCAAGGGAACTCTATCGACGAACGGACGGGTTATTACCCCTACAGTCCAACCTAAACATGAAGACCTGTGTGATGGGATTCGCTAGTTATGGAAAGCTGTTCGGCGTGGAAAAATGAGACTTTTCAAGTTAGACGAAACAATGGCCTGGCTATGAGAGAAAAGTGCGATTCTGGATGAAGAAATTGATAAAATAAAATTCAAAGTCAACCACATGGGTCGCGAGAAAGAGCTATTGAAGGGACTAGATACAGCTAGCTCTCCTACTCTACTCAGACAAACCACGACCCTGCTAGCATGGTTGTGACTTCACCCTAGGGCACAAGGGAACACAGACCACGATACACCATCAGACTTAAAGGAGCATGAAGGGTGCCCACAACCCAGGCTAGTAGGGTAGTGGAAGGCTCACACGATGGGTGTGACCACCTAATTATCCATAGGAGGCCCAGTCCTAGAGCTCCACATAGTTGGAAGATGGAGTGGGACTATATAAAAGGTTGTAGGAAAGCTATGCAAGTTGATCGCGGTGTGCACGAATAGTCAAAGGCATAGGACACATCCATGTACCAGGCGCTGCACTGCCATAGGGATGGGATGGAAGGCGATTGTTGCAGGTATTGTTCATGATAAGATGTCCCATTTAAGACACTAAGGAGTGGGCGGTAGGCAATTAAGGTGTAAGGATAGCCACCAAAATCACATTAATGAGACGAAGAGGGCAACTGATCAACTCTGAATTTGAAAGCATATATAACAAGCAAGAAAAGGGGCACACCACACCGTTTGATCATTCAAAGACTAGCATGCCCTATGTTCAAGCCGAGAGGAGCAAGATGAATGAAAAGTATTGGAGGAAAGATCATGGTTATAGGCACTACCAAAGGAATACCAAGAGTATTTCCTCAGGTTAATAAACCCTACGACATGGAAAGTCCATAGAATCCCACATCGCAAGTAGTCGAACTCCTCAAATCACCTAGGACGCTGTGGACCAAAATATACCCCAGATACCAGTACCAATAAGGTGGTCGCCGTGAAATTTGAACTTTAGCAAGCTCACCATGGAAGAAAAGGGAAAAACTACTACAATTGAAAGAAACAAGGAGGAAGTGGTATCCCTGACATATATCGAAGAAATAAATCCTGACAAGGAAACTATCCAGCCAGTGCGACGTCCCATGTATGTTCCTCCAAGTAAAGGGAAGGCTAAGGTCCCTACCAATTTGGATGATGTGGACAATATACTCATCACCATGTCTCTTCCGAAAGGGGTTTTAGTTGAAAGCATGTTGGCTAGCTGGATTTTGGTGATGAAATTTGAGACTGGGACATCATAGATATAGAAAAATTTCCCCATTTGGCAACCAGTGAACTAATGGAGTAGAGAACAAAAGGGACGGTTACGACACTTCAGTCAAAGGAATGGTTGTGAAAGGTGGAGAAAGCTGGGTTGCTTTGTCTCCTATCCATTCCCCACTTTCTCCACCCCCCAATTACAATCTTCGTCATCAGACAATTGCACTATCTCATACATGATGGATACTTATGGCTCGATAAACCCATACCAATCACCATGGAACTCATTCATAAGATATCACTACTTTCCTGCGAAGGGATAGACCCCAGGGAAATTATCGATAAAAGTGGCAATGTGGCGATGACAAAAACCTTGAAAAAGAAGTATAAGCTGGAGAAAGGGCACCAAGGGTATGTTATTGATAGTATCTCAGAAAAAGAAGTCCACATTTCTACCTAGTTACTGGTAGGGAAAGTGATGTGGAAATGCCGTGACACCGAGGTTCCAGCAATCGTCATTGTGCTAGCTGAGGAATGCACAACTGAAGAATGGTTGAATTGCGCGTAGTTCCTGTCTGAATAATTCCTGACCAATTGTAGGGAGTTCCAAGAGGAGGGAAAGACCTTCCACTATGCATGGCTACTATTGTCCATTTTGCTGGTTACCACTGACCTAGATACAGACAATTAGTTTCCCTCCTTGGACCAAGATTGGCTAGAAGCCACGAAATTTGTGTTGCTTTGGGCAATTAAGGATGCTCAAAGAATCATGGGAATCAAGATTTTTTGGATATTGATGGATGCAGATGTTTGACACTGTGTCACCCAACAACCATAGTTGTCCAACAAAATCCATGACAGTGTGAAGCACATAGCTGATTTCAAAGCCAACATGCACTTTGTCTACATATGGGTGTGCAAGGACCCTGACCAGACATGGACTACACTTCCTTTCCTTGCCATTGATGAAGATATCGATATAGTATTGGATACTTCACCACTGGCATCGTGTGGACCAGATGCGGTGGGGCATGATGAGGCCTACATCAAGAAACAAAAGGCCGAAGCTAAGCGCGCTGCACAACAGAGGTGGAATGAACAACATGCTATGGAAGTTTGAGCGGCCTGGGAGGCGACGCAAATTTCGACAGGAAAAGCACCAGCTCGAGTAGCTACAGAGGATAGAAACCATCAGAAGGTGCCCAAAGAGATGGCCATAGAGACAGGGACAGAAGGAACACCATCAACCACCATGGTTGCGCCCTTAAAATGACCACCGCCGATAGAACGAGAAAAGCCGTGGAAGAAGGCCAAGGTGTCTAAATGGAATGGAGAACTGACCACCTTGATCGAGGGTGCCCTAAGTGACATAGGGGATACCATTCCCAAAGTCACTCGAGATGCAATCAATGAGGCCATGTTGGAGCAATAGATTGTGTTAGGGGAGCTTTTTGCACGGCTATAGGAACTTGTGATACGGGTAGCATAGACAGGAACCACCACTTCTCATGTGGTTACAGGTATGTCAGCCACTAAGAAGCTGCTGAAGGCCCAAATGGCTCATACTATCACGATTCCAGCAGGAGAATTGATAAAAAAAAATGTGGAGGACAGAGCTGTGGTCGGACGACGCACAGGGCTGAGCCTAAATTTGGCTACCCTCCCACGTGAAAGTTTGTACCAACTCTAGGATAGCACCATGATGGAGCGTCGTGCCAGGGAAGGACATGTAGAACAGGTACTCAGCGAATAGAGAATTAATATCAAACAGTTGAGCCTCCAGCGGGATGAAGCCATCTCCCAAAGTCAACAATGGGAGCAACTTGTAAGGGAAGCATTTTCACGTGCCCCTGAGCTGAAGATTGCAACCGACCTTCCTATTGGCATACAAATCCACAAGCTGGCTAGTGGGTTCTATGACGCAAAGGAGGAGGCCGCGAGGATTCATTTGGAGCTTAGTTTGTAGATTGTAGAGCTAAAATTGTAGGTACAACCTTTAACGCCACCAGAGGTCACTAAGCAGCGCAAAAGAATCATTAACTCCGTGCGGGAAATGATCACACGTTCTATCAAGGAATGCACCAACTTGTTGACTTAATTGCTTATTACGATCACTTCACTTTAGGAAGATCCAACCCTACAGTGATTGGAAACAGAGGCAAGGAAGCTCCAGCAAGCCTACGCTAATGCCAGAGGGATCACACAGACAGTTGCTATTACACAGTTCTTGGCCAAGATGAGCGAGGCTCAAGCACTGAAAATACAAGCTGACGTTGCCCAACAAAAGGAAGTAGTGATTAAAGAACGACTCTAGCCATGGATTGATGAGGCATTCACGGTTTCCACCTCCATCGAGTGCAAGGTGGCATATTGTAGGTAGAATATGAACCCAAGGAGGCAGATAAGACAAAGATTGATGTGTCGGTGGCACACATTGAGTAGGTACATCAGATGGTGGAAGAGTTTGCTGCCAGTACAAATGAAGCACAGAAGTTGCTAACTGACCTTTGTGCAAAAATTGTCACACTAGCCGAGTGACTCGGGATGAGTCATGATGATTTTATTGGGGGACTATTGGTTAGGTGAGGCCCTGTGTAATGGTTTTGGGGCTTAAAGCCTGCAATTTTGGGGAAAGGTATGGTAAAGGCTTCATGAGGTTCACAGAGCACGAATTCTAATGAGTCAAGTCAAAGGGTTATCCGCCCAAAGATAATGTAAAATAATTCGGCCCACCCATGGTCTGTGGGCCATGGAAATGTATAAATAGAGCAAGGTTCTAGAGTTAGGAGTCATTTTTTTGGGTATGTACTTTTAGATCTGGAATGTAATTGGTTTTTGAAGAAAGAAGTCTTGAAGTGTCTGTAAGTCCGTGTCGAGGGAGTTGGTGGGTAGATAGAGGCTTTGCAACTATGTGTGTAGAGGCCTGGTAGAGTTCGTAGTTGTGTGCGTAGACCCCTACAGCTGAGTGTGCAGGGCAGATCTAGTTGTATTAGCGAATGAATTGACTATAAATAAGTTGGTTCTGAAATATGGTGTTGAATCTAAATTATTGTGGATCTGGTTAATTTATGGTTAATATATCTTTTTGATTTGTGCGCTTATGTTTACATATTGAGTTTATGCAAATCTATATCTTTTCTAGGTCTGCGAATTGGTTATCTCTAGTAAATATTTGCTTAAAGACCGTAAACAGTAGATCTGATCTGTAACAAACTCAGTAATGATAAATATTAAGGAATTGTGTTGTTATGGATTTACATGGAAGTAGAGTGGCGTGAGGCTACAAAACTATGTGCGTACCTTCCAGACCACATCAAGACATCCCAAGGGTGTAGAAGCTTGGTTCCAGCACCCTCCCCTACTACCTCGGGTGAGACCTCAGTCCATGCTTCGTGGGCTATTGCCGAAAGGGCCAGTAGCTGTGGGATTTGTTTGGCTAAATAACTCTTTCGAACCTGGGTGAGGCCCATATAAGCCAAAACCAATTCCTTTTCTAATTTCCTTAGCCATAGCCAATCACAAGTGATCCACATCACTAGGATTCTCCCCATCATTCAACTTGGAATAAGTGTCCCATCAACGACACTTATTATTTTTCCTTTATTTACTTTTATTACATGGATTTTTCACTAGGGTTGTTATAACATGTACATGACACCACTTGCACGATGTGTACACAACACCACATGTACATCACACCACCTGTACAATGTCTACACAATGCCATGTGCACAACATGTACACAACACCACATATACACAACCCCACATGCACAACATGTACAACATGTACACATTACCACATGCGCACAACACCACTTGTACATTCATGCACATAACACCATATGTACATAGCACCACATGTACAACAGGCACACAACACCAAATGTACATAGCACTGCATATACATCATGTACATAATATTATATGTACACATCACCACATAGCCAACATGCACACAACACTTCATATCCAACATGTGCATAGTACGATATGTACACAACAACACATATCCAACATGTACATAGCACCGTCTATACCTAGCACTACATATGTAATATACACACAACACCATATATACAACATGCATACAACATCATATGTACATAGTACTACATATACAACATTACACATCACCATAGGTACAATCACTGAATATACAACATGCACAAAATATACACAACAATAACACTACTGCCTCTACAAGGAAACCTTGATTCCAGTGTCTCTCTAGCATCCATGCTTATTCTAGCATGCCATGGATCTGGTTGATTTCACTTAACTATTGTATCCCTTAGCGTTACCTGTCATAGCATAAACATAGGCGTAATACAAGCATACAATATCAATTCATATCCACATGATACTGACCTCATATATTTTTCATGACTACTCTTCCCACTTGATTCATCATAAATGATGAACCTATTCATTCCATTCACCTACATAAACAATCATTCCTCCACAAGAATGATCCCTCATGACTCTGTCAGATAATGACACACATACATACATGTATACATATAAACATCAACATAAAACAATCACGATCCGTGATGACCCTCTCAGATAACAATGTATTTACATGCCTATATGCATATATGGTATACGGACTGCACATCTAGCTCGAGGGGTGAACCATGCTCTGATACCACTCTATATCGAACTCCTCCCACATCTACCCAGGTAACCAACCAACCAGGGTAAACATGTGACGACAAGTTATTATGATATTATTTGAATCCTTATGTGTGAGTTAAGTAAGTGGAAGTGGAAGAACACATCACACAGACCTTCCACATCTGCAACAAAACTCCCATGATCCATTCCTACCACTCAAGTAACCATCCCCTGAGACCAACTTGATCATAACCAACATAATAAAAATATAAATACCAGGGAAACAACAACCATATAATCCACATATGAACCAAGATAATACTCATAAATTAACAAGGAGAAATAACTTCATATTAATGATGCAAAGACCAACCAATTTTTCGACTTCCAGGAATCACTTGAACATTGACATGGTTGAGCCAAATCTCTCTTCATCTAGTGACCCCCATGTTATATTCCAAGCATGAATGTGGGATATCCTGAAACAAGTCCATCAAAACCGAAATAACGTTTCGAGAGGCCAAAGCACCTCTACCCTCAACTAGTGATTCCACCTCATGGTCAAACATCACTGACCATCGTGATATTAGTCTCTACCCAAGATGCTAGAGTGAGTAACTAAACCAACAACTGTGGTCAGGCTTCTAGAGCATTTGCCCAACCAAGGATTTCAGGACTAGTAACTCAACCCAGAGTTGTCGTCGGGCTTCTAGAGCATTTTTCCAACCAAGGCTTCCAGGACTTGTAACTCAGCCCACCAAGGGCTCTGAGAGATTTTTTCCAACCAAGGATTCCATGACTAGTAACTCAACCCAAGCTATTACAAGGCTTCTAGAGCGTTTTTCCAACCAAGGCTTCCAGGACTAGTAACCCAACCCAAGCTATTACAAGCATTAGGGGAATTTTTAGTTCTAAAATTGGCCTCCTAAGAAAAATTTAAAACCAAAATAAATGTTATAAGAACCAATAAGATTCAACATGATGATGTCAACTATGGGGGATGATTCACCATTTTTGGGGTAAATAAGTAAAATGATTAAAAAATAATAAAATAATAAAACTACTTTTTCAAGTCATATTTTCCACTTATCTCCCTATGGTTTAACTCAAATTTTGAAAGGGAGTACTTGTTGTATGAAAAATTTAATTCCTCATCCAAGGAGTACCCATGTTGCATAATTTTGATGGACCTTGCTACATGAAAATTGAGAAATACATGAAAACACATTATTGCAATCATGTTTTTCATGTATTTATAATTTTTCGTGTAGTAGGGTACATCAAAAGTATGCAACATCAGTACTCCTTAGATGACGAATAATATTTTGCATCCAATGAGTGTTTCTACTAGAAATTTGAGTAAACACATAGGGAGATAATTTGAAAATATGAGTTGAAAAAGTAGTTTTTTCTTTTTTCCCTCTAAAATTTGATGATGTAAACTAGTCTTATTTTATTATTTCCACTATTATTTTATAATTTCTTGAGGAGGCCCATTTTAGACCTGAGATGTTCGCTAATGGCTTCTAGGGAATCTATCCAACCAAGGCTTCTAGGAACTAGTAACTCAACCCAAGCTAAAGGAAACATGAGAACCAACTAGAAAAGAAAAGAAATGAACCCACAACACCATGGCTATCCCTGAAAAGGAAAGGCTAGGAAAATCAATTGTCAATCCAAGCAATCCTCCATTCCAATGATAGACCATGACCAATAAATCACATGCATATTCCATGCATGCTAAAACTAGTGAGGAAAACATACATGCAACTTGGTACCTGCAAGCAAAACCCACTATAGTTGTTGCTCCTGATGTCCTCTTGCACTTTAGTTCTCTTCCTTTTCCTCCTTGGTTCAATAATCCAAGTATCCCACACTCTTCAAGAGTGCTCCAAGAAAATTCAAACTATCCAAGAGTATGATAGAGAGAATAGAATGAGAGGTCCAATACTAAACTAACGAAAAGCTACCCTGACCAAGCCTACCCACTAATCCTCAGAAGCCTTTTTATGAATGAGGCTTCTATTTCCTTAAATTTCCATTATTTTCTTTCATTTTCCTCCTCACATGCAACTTGTCACCATTCACCCTGTTTTGTCCTAATTTCCATTATTTTCATAAATAAGTGTTAAAAAATGCCATTTTTCCTTTCCAAAGCCTTTTCCATTGCCTTTCCCAATTTCCTTTAGCCATAATAACCAAAATTAACACCCACTAGGATGTTTTTCACACCAATTAGGTTGGAATATGTGTCCCATGACCATGGTCTTATATATTTTTGCATGTATTTCTAATGAGGGTTGTTACAGTAAGAATTTTCTCAAAATTTATAATTCCAATTGATTTAAATTATTTTTCCTTTTGGTACATTTTAAAATGACATAGATTTTCACAATTTTGAAAAAAAGAGTAGATCAAAGTGGAACTTTCCCTTGGTGGAAAAAAATAAATTAGTGAGAAATGTTTAATTTTTCCACTTTTTAACTCACTCATTTGTCTATCTTAATCATGCCATGGTTATCATCTTTGTCCATGATAACCCATCTTGGCACATTGGTCCATCGAATCTTAATTCAGTAAAATTTTAATCACTAAAATTTAAGCCCTTAATTCAATAAGCCAAAAAAAAACAAATCTACTATCCCAATAATCCCTAAATGATCAACTTTGATAGTGTAACCCACTAATCCCTAACCAATGACCAAGTGATTCATTACCATAAACTCCACAAATTTTTAATCAACCAATCCCACTAACCTTAAACATTCTAACATACCCATTCCTAAGCGTTAACCAATAGCCAATAACCCATTATTGACGATAATGATAATTATATCAACCTCATACACAAAATAAACACTAGTAGATTTACCCACTAACCTCGTAACCCATTGAATCATAATCCCCTAATTCCCTATCCTTTTACCACTAATCCATAAAATAAAAATCCACTTACCTCAAAATTTCTATCCCATCAGCCCCTTGGTGATTAACACACAAACCCTGTAACCACCAAATAAACTAATACCACTAATGTCTAACCATGTCACCCATTATCTATGTGACCCAATGACCCTGTAATTCCCTTACTTAAAATCCTCCCAACTCACTACTCTAGTAACTCACCAACCCTCCTTGACCATATTTACTATATTGACCACACTAACCATGATTTCTTACTAGATCATTGTTGACCATTGTTAACCATTTGGTTGTTACTTTCCAAACCTATACTTTAAGTGGTAAAACCTTAAAATACAAGTTCAACCTTGAGGTTACTAAGAGGGGTTTCCCATTATCATTGCAATAACACCTATCTCACTTTAGGACAGTCTCCACTAATGCAAGAGGGAAATCCCTAAATAAATTATATGATGAACTTTATAAAATGAATGGGATGGCCTTCCTCCTCATATATGCATGTTCATAGGGAAATATGAAATTCCCCAAATGAACCATAATTCATGACCTATGAATAAAGGCTCTAAAAGCATCACATGTCACTACTATGCCTCAAGAGACGATATACGATGAAGTGGATGGCATAAAAATCTATAACAAATTGTTTTCAAGTCAAAATTCTCTATATTTAACTTCACTAGGTAAGATATTCAAGATGAAACAAGGCCTCATTCAACATGAGGGGTAACAACTTGCTCCATGTGTGAGCAAGCACTCTCTTAATATCATTTGACAATTTCATAATATACATGTATCTACTAAAGATTTTCCAATAAAAATGTTAGAACATATGGTGGGATAGGTCCATAATCTCCACCAACAAAAGGGAGGTGTCCAAAACTTGTATGATAAGCTTCTAAAAATGAATGGGATGGTTGATCAAAACTAGTGCTTTTCAAATTATGGAAAATTGAATATAAAGGTATTAAGAGCGTTCAAAAATGATGTATGAAGGGGGTGAGATAACACTGTTGCAACACACTAAAATCTCCCTATGAATGCTATTTTAGATTGTAAAAATTATTGGACCCTTAAAAGGGTGTTGCTTAATACAGCTATGCATGAGAAGAATGGGGTGACCTTGCCACAAACAACAAATGTATGATAGATTTACTAAAATGACAACAACAAATTAGAGGGTTGGTGGAGCTAGTTTCCTAGGAGACTAGAGGGTTTGTAGGTTAGAAATTGTTGGGTATTTTTTTAATTGTTAGGGAATCACTACTATTTTAGGGGATTATGGATTAGGGGGTTAAATGATTAATTAGTAGGGATTAACATGTTTTTGATATAGTGGGTTTGGTTTTAGGAGATAGTGGCTTGAGGGGTTATAACAAGAATTTTGTAATCATGTAGGAAACCCACATGGTTTTCACTCAATGAACCTCTATCATAGAACGTATGTTCATGGGATACTAAACAATACCTTTAAGTGACGCGTGGGCGAGTCACCATATTTTGTTGGGGGCCTGTTGGGATAGGGTCCCTAGGGTCAAGTTTTGTTAGTCTAATCAATTTTGAGCATAATTTTGTAATGAATGTAAAGTCTTTGTGAAATGTTGAAGTGGAGCGCGCAACTAAGTAAGGGTCAAAGGGGCTTTATTCCATGTAGGGGTAGGTGATAGGTCAGTTTTGGGACTCACCATGGGCCATGGGCCATGGTATTTTAATAATAAAGCTATATATATTTGATTCATAATGAGTCTAAATATAGAGAAGTTTAGAGGAATAATAGTAAGGGAAGAGTGCTAAGGCAGGAAAGCTCTATTTTCTTGTACTTAGGCAAAAAGGAAAGGCTCCTATAACTGAGTGTGCGGAGAACTTGGCAATTCTACAACCGAGTGTGGGGGCCCCTACAACTAGGTGCGCAGGGCAAAAGAGTATATAAATTAAATGTCGAATTTAATAAAGACTATTTTGGATCGAATCAATTTCATCTGTGCCTTGTTCTTATTTATGTTTAAGTTTATGCATCATCACTTAATGATCCGTTTTCCATGAAATAAAGTGTATTCTCTAGAATATGTTACATATTTAATACTCATACATAAAAATTATAATGAAATTTTTCCATGAAGATAATAGATAGATCTGTTATTATAATTGTTCAGACAGATAGTTTTGCAAGAAGGAATATCTAGGGTTTCCATTTAGTAAGTGAAAGTAGTGAATCCACCTCTTTTATGTCTGATAAACATGATTGTGTACCTTCACAAAAGCCCATTGGATAAAGTTGCAGTAATGGACAGAAGGAAGGTATAGATCTATGCAAAGCCATATCTGAGCTACAAGGGCTTTACAATACACATCACATGGTATCTGGATGTAGAAACTTGGTTCTAGCATTCCCCAATATTGCTTCGGGTGAGACGCAACCTACGCTACGTAGGTTGTTGTTAAAAGGGCCAGCAATTAGGGTTTTGTTGGTTGGTGCAAATAATTTTGAACCTGGGTCAGGCCCCCTTAAGCCAACACAAGGATACTTGGGAGTAGTAGTGGAAGTAGGAAGCGGAAGTAGAAGTGGGAAGTGGGAATGGAAGTGAGAGAGAGGAGTGACATTTTCAAAATCTCCCATGTTCGGAGTGATTTTGGGGAACAATTTTATATAATATATATTGTTATATATCTTGATGCATATATGTCAACAAAGGCTTGTAGAATAATGAATTTGTGATAAAAAACATAAAAACATGGATGAAACCATATAACATCATTCATCTAGTAGTTATAATGTTCATCAACCGTAGGACCACAATTTACAAGTTATCATTTATATATCATGTGAGTACTCACAGAACAAAAATAACATCAAGTGCAATCCATATCTTAACCGAAAATACATCAACAGATAGGCTCTGAATGACCTCTAGCATCCAAAAAAATCATGCTATAAAAAATATCTACATATATCAAAATCATTGCCTATCTTGGTATCTTTGTCATTAATATCACCCTCTAAGCAGTAACATAATATAGAAAAAAGTAGCATATGAAGTCAAGATTTTTTTTAAGTGATAGGTACATTTTTAGTAGGGTGATGATAGAGGAGTTTGACAACCAATGGCACTAACATCAACGTACATAGATGGATATGTTCTCTTGAGTAAATATGAGTTCCATACCCTAGTACATGAAAAAATCCAAGAAACATTGTAATCATCCCAACCTTGAAATCCTTAAAAGCTAATAAGTCTATTGGATTTTGAGTGAGATCTAAAATTCTAGTTTCTCCATATGAAATCTAATGAGGTTAGAACCACTCTCAAACATCTTGAGTCATTTCATGGTAATAACATTCTCCTTTATCTTGCATTTTCATCCTTTTATTTTAAGAATTTCACATTACCATGAATTTCATGTCAATACTAGTGCTGTAGGTTTGAATTTTAGAATATTATGGACCTAATATTACCATATTTATTTCTTTCTCACTCCCACTCTCAAGACTCCCACAATACTCTTGAAGCTCAATTTTTGTATCCCACTTCATTTTTTCCTCTGTGTGGCCAATGTATTATACAAATAATACCTTATAATATATATATTGTTATAAACCATATAAATACCCTTTACCCCCCTATTATATGATCAATAAGTTTTTAATTGTTTCCTTATTTTTTATGCCCCAATATGAGTGCACTTGATATGGTATTGTTTTTTTAGTCAGACCGCCATGAGGAAACCACCCTTTTGTTTCAAAATTTGGAAATGGAATATCTCTATTTTAGCAATGAAAACATGATATTTTTTAGTTTTTGACATTGTAGATTGACTCTTTGGCCTCCATTTCCATTTGTGTACATCAAAATTACAAATTTTGCAATTCCAAACTTTAGGGATATTTCCATTAGATTTATGAAACCAATATAAAAAAGACGGTTTTCTAGCTATATTATTAGCTTATTTTTGTATTATGTAGTAAATTTGTGTGCTTATGGGTTATGATATTAAAGTTGAATAGGGTTCTCTAGTCAAGATAATCAATCATGGTTAATATAATTTAGTCAATGATGAACATTTAGAGTCAATATGTGCACTATAATTAATATGAGAAAAATAGCTATTTGATATGGTGAACTATCATTAACTATTGATTATACATGACCATTCTTAACTTATAACTTATAGGTGGATCATTTTATTTTTTAAAAGAATGAAAATAATATAATACTTGGGGTTAGAAGTTTAGCCTTTATTGATACAATTTCAAGATGTTGATGTATAGGGACATCATTGTGTATAAATAATCTTGGCCACCCGAAATAAGTTGCTAGTGAGTTGAAGAGGGTGGAATTCCACTTTTACTAGATTCTTTTGGTTTTTGCGGCATCATTATATTTCGTTACATTTAAAGAAAATAATGTCTTAACCAATCAAAACCTATTTTAAAGGAAAATGATCACTTAACCAATCAAAATAATTTTTAAGTAATACCAAAGACAAGTTTAACCAAATCACTAATATCCAATATCCCATCTAATCCTCCAAAAAATTACTTTAAAAAAGTAATATAATATTTGTGGATACTCTTATGTCCACAAAATTCAACCTTTAAGCCCATATAAATTAGATACTAAAATCTTGTCACAAGTTTAATCTAATGAAAATAAGAAACACTTTCTCCACAAAAAACTTATAATCTAATCACCCATTCTTTTGTTAGTCAAAGTTCAATCATTATATTAACATCAAAGTGATAAAATGTGTCTCAAGAAGTTCCTTTATTTCAATCCAACAAGACTTGTTGATATTGGAACCTGGAGGATAACATGAGCTACCGAATTCATGCATTATTTTCTGGCGGCGTAGGAGCCATGACATACATGTTGTAACAAAAACGATAAACATAATAGAAAGTAGCATAGTAAGTAGGGGGTTGGGAGGGATTACATGGAGAGATGTGAAATAGCCAACATATTCGTGGATATGAAAACTTTTGTGCTCCACCCTCGCTTCAAGACTGTGAAGGTGGTCATTGGTGCACCTTTTTTGGTGTCACAGATTATCTAAGTCTTCTATGATCTCACTTTGGCCAAATTGAATCCCATTGACGAAAGCTACCATCTCATTATAATCATCATACCTTTGGTTCCTGAGGTTGTCCATGTTCATTTGAATGTTTTGAATTTGAGCATCGTTAAATTCCAACTTCTCTTGAGAAACCACATGCCTCGGGGAGCCATCAACTCTCTCCTTTGTCTCATGGCAGTGAGAAGAACCTAACATGGCACCATTATCCTGCCCTTGATGATCTGCTTCCATTGTATTTCCACCGCCACAGTGTGGTCTCCCTTAGTGGTGAGGAATCACAGCATACCCAAAACACCTAAAAGGGTGAAGAACACAAACACCCTCCCAACCCCACACAACAATAGAAAATAGTATAAGTTCTACCAGTTCCACCAAAGAGAATTAAGGGTCTATCTTGCACTAGTCGTCACTATAATCAACTCTCCATACCAGGCAAAGTGGGACAAGGATTCCTCATCACAGGGCTTCAAAAGCTAAATGTAGCATCCCACCACTTCTTCTACACTTTCCTCTGCCTATTTCCTCTAGCTAGTTGGACCCTTCCCAACTGTAATTCCTCACGAAGGCCTTGAGAAGCCAAATTCTTGCTGCAGGTGCTAATTACTCCCCAATCACTAGTCCCCAAAATAAGTTCCCCACCCATCATGAACTAAAAGAGGATAATTCACAAGTGCTTGGCCAAGGTTTGTTAGTGCTTTCTCTTATCCTATCCCTTGCACTGCGTCATCCAAATGAAAAGGAGTCAACAAGAATACCAGGTGGTTCATTATCTTTATATGTTCTAGGGTCCCAAGGATCATCCACCACTACCAACACACCCCTTATTTCACACCAGTTGTTGGATTCTCTGCCTCTTCCCAAAGACCTAGACATCAATGAGGTGTGTATCATCTCCACAACCCTTACCACGCTGCAGAGCACTACCATATCCCATCAAAACCAATCAATTCATAACCAACTCCAAGGACAGGACTTAATAGCCATGATCATGGGTGATAGCCTCGCATGTCGGGCCTTCCTATCACATCTATTAAACATGGGGGTGGAGCATGCGTGGAGGACGGATAGACTCTGTCATCGCCTCCTCCACCACTTGTCTAGAAATAAAGGTACCACTACCAGGGGTATAATCTAATGACCATATTCATTAACATTTATTATTATTTGAGTGATAATCATATACAGTAGTGTAAATAATAGATTAAATGACTTTTTTGGCTTGAATTGGTAATAAAATCTTGATCACGATTGAATTTTGTTTTCCTTTAAAATGCACATGTGAATGCATAAATATATTTTTAGCACCCAAAAGATCCCTGAGGTACTTGAACTTGGTAGATTAAACAACTTAAACTTATGAATTTTAAACATATTTACTAAAATTTGGGGAAAATGACTAAAAAAGTGCTCAAAAAGGGTCATTTCCTCTATTAATTAAATTATGTGATAATCATAGACCTAAATGTAAATAATTTAGAATATAAATTGGTCACTAATATTTTTGTGATAACCCATGGTAAAATTGCTAAGATAAAGCTTAAATACTAAAACTTTGTTACAAGTTTAATCTCATGGAAAAAATAGTTTCGACACTAATTTTATAAGCTAATCACATTATTCAATAATATTTATTATTATTTTTGTCATAGACATGTCCTTAATTGTAAATGGTACATGAACTAAAATAATTTTGTTATTAATATTTTTGTGATAGTCTATAAAATTAGCATAATCATATATAATGGTTGGTGAATACCTATAGGAATTACTTAATGATAAACATAAAAATGTTCACTTCATGATACATCACACATTATTGAAATTTAAAAAACCATAAAAAATAGTTAAATTATAACTTTGTATTAAGTTATTGTTGTTATTATTAATTATAAAAAGAATTAATATATAAGTTAAACATATATGCATTTAAGAAAACATGGAAAATTATTTTTAACCATCAAAATTCACCCTCGCTTTATCATAGAGATTCTTAATATGTAAATAGGATTTTTTACAATACCATGGACCAATACAACAACTAATCAATACCACATTCTAAAAAAAACATAACTCATTTTATATGACACTTGTTCATATGCCATTATTTTAATTGATCAATTTAATTAAAAGAGAAAAAATGACTTAACTACTTTCGAGATAAATTTCAACCTTTGATTTGTGAATACTCTAAAAATATTCTAAAACATTCCTTTGAAGTTAAATCCCCACCATTAATACAAATCATGGTGGCTAAGATCTAAGAGGCTTAAATTCCAATTTAGGACAAAAATATATAGATATTTCATGAAACTAATCACAAGAATATTGATAAAAATGCAAGAATTGAATTACATCACAAAAATATGAAGAAAGAGAATGCATGAGAATTGCAGAGGAAGAATTCTATTAAGAATCTAAACCATTACATACAATTATTCCTTCTTATAGGACACAATTTTTTACATAATATATTTTAATTAGGGTTTTATCCATTAGTTACATATCTATCAAGTTCTCTTTTACATAAAATTATGACTTTATGACTCGCAGATCCACTATTAGATTATAATTCCCTCGAAGATTGAAATCAGTCCTCCCCACTTAGGATATGATGGTCTCCATCATTCACCTATGCCAAAAAAATAGGGATCCCATGATGTTTATTGTACCATCATTATTACAAGATGCTATGTTCTAATGAAGAGAAGAGTTTTGTGTGGCTAACCCATAGCTTTATTTGTGGATGGCCAATAACCATGATAATTACAGTGTGCCAAGTGCCAATGCAGAGAAGATTTTTGTGTGGTTAACCCATAACCATAGGTTTTTAGATAACGCATAAACAAGTTGGAAATGAAAATCTTAAAGGGTTTTGTGTTCTTCATCCATAACCATGAGTTTGTGAATGACCCATAACAATGATTTACTTTTTGATTTTTTCTAGCAATGGACATCTTGCTACAACCTCATTGATAACTTTTGTTACATGTTGAAAAACCAACTACAAGTTAATTCTATCTTGTAGGAATTTTCTCAAGCACTTAATCAAACTATAACTTAAGTCTCTAATAAAAACTTTCCCAAATAATGCATTCAAACTTAAACACATACAATCTGATTTTTACAAACAAAAATATAAATGACTAAAATTTGATCCTTAGTCATTGTAATAAATAGTAAGAATCACACATTTGACACAAGTATTATGGGGATTGCCCTTGGAAAAACCCAAAAATAAAACTAGTGAGAGAGGGGGAAAAATTATATTTCTTATAAGAGAATTTTACAACATTAAATAACAACAATTAAATCAACTTATAGCCCTTCTGATTTGTGTCTGCAAGTTCCTTGGAGAAAGCATTGTAGTTGTTCCTTGAATTATTGGACTAGATACCTTGATTTTTATGCCCTTGAAATGTCTCATAAAATTGTACCCACAAACAAATTTCCCTTTGAAATGCATGCCCTCAAGCTTCCTTGAATTTCGAGCCTTTCACTACCTCAAAATTCGAGCTCTAATAACCTAAAAAATAGTTACCATCCACCCTCAAATTTTTTGCACTTTCAACACAATAAATGTGAAGTCTTTCCTTGGGATCCACACTTGAATAGCCTAGGATTTCTTACCTTCTCACTATAATAAATGTCACCAAACAACCTCAAAATCATTTCTTTCCTTGCATCAAATTTTGTTCCTATTCTCTACAGCCTTGGAATTCATGTTGCATGGCTATTATTTTTACTGTTGTTCCTGTTGTACCTTTCCCTTGTCTTCTAAACTTCTCTCTTGGCTCTCTTCCTCCTCTTCTCCAAATATCAAGAATAATCGTGTGTCTCTTCACTCTCCCTTTCTCCTTTTATTTCTATTTAATGACTAAAATCCCTAAATCTAGATATCAATCATTGAGATCAAAACTCATCATCTCAAGATCAATGCACATAACTTAATTTGACATTGGGCCCACTTAAATCATTTAGGTCACCCAAATTTATAAGTTACACTCGCTTTATAAATAGTTACTTTTTAGCCATTAAATAAAAAAGGTCACTTTATAACTTTATAAAATCACTTTATAAAGTAGATTACCTAGAGATTGAAATATGTTCATTCACTTCTGCATGTTAGGAACTACCAATATAAAAGTACCTCCCAAGCTAAAATGAATAATGCTCCCTCTTAGCAAGGGAGTTACTTCTAGCATCTACACCACCTTGATCTATCTCCAACTCATATCACAATCTATAATTTCTCTATTTGAACCTAAAGCATGTTCTTCTATCTTTCATGAAAGCTAAGAACCAGCTAGAACCAACCATGCTCTAAGGAGTCCCATCACGCTGCTGAGCATATATTAATGTCATGTCATACCAACTAAATTTCCTAAGAATACTTGAAGAATCACTCTTCTTAGTTCCTTGTCCCCTCTTAGCAACTGACACAAATCCTACATTAAGTATTTCCTTGGATACACCCACAAGTTATCCCAACAACCTATATGAATACCGATGTCTAATTCGAAGCACTATTGTTGCATCCAAGGTTGTTGACTTTTAATATAGAAGTATTTGTCCATTCCAAAAAAAACCTATATATCTATCCTCCTCCAATGGGGACACTTAGAGAAAGTGTACCGCCAATCCTAGAACAAATAACATCCTTGTGACCTTCAAGAATCCTCCTGACTCTAGTTGGAATCTAACAAATACAACTTACTTCACTGCATTCATGGTGCTAGCTCCACAACTCACATGGTAGTCTGAATCTAACTCTGAAATAATGCGAAACATTAACCTCATCCTTCTCATGTGAATGGATGTTGTATTTTCCATTGGACATAATCCATTGTCCTCATACAAAATAGTACTACTTCCTAAAATATAGGTGATAAGATAAAATTATTTCTCAAATTTATTAGGAAATTCATCAATCTTAAATGACACTACTAATGTTCTTCCTTGTTATTATTTCTTCTTCTTCTTGTATGGATAGTGTCTTGCATAATGACTGGCCTTATGACATGCAAACAATTTCATTTTGCTCATGCCCATTTGAGAAGAAGATCCCAAAAGTCCCTTTACCTTGCCTTTTCCTTCTCCATTAACTATAATAGAAACATTCTACTCATCTTCCCTACCATGTTGCACACTGCTCTTGACATTTTTCCTTATCTCCTCTTGCTAGAAATCATCCCACAATTTTCCATGATCTAGAAGATGCTCATGCGACACTATCCCATCAATGAAGTCATTCCACTTCTTGGAAAAATCACTCATGGATGATCCAACTAACTACTCATCAGATATGATTTCTCCAAACACTACCAACTCATATCTTACTTGAGTGACCCTAGTGAGGTATGAGGAAACAATGTCAGTTTTCATCATCTTGATTATCCTTATTTTTTCCCATAGCACCATCTTATTCTTTTCATTAATTATTTGGAAAATAGCCGTAACCACCCCCTCCCAAATTTTACCAATTTCATCAGCCTTCCAGGTTAAACATGAGATGGAGAGTTACTAAGACATGACCTAACCTCCTATCTCCAGTTAAGGATGTGGGGCTTGTGACTGACTACCAACTGATAACTCACAACATCCCTTAGAGCTACAAGACACTCATGGGATAAAGAACCAGCCCATGTGACCAAACCCTGAGTTGGGGCTCGTTTTCACTTACCTAGGTTCTCAACCGCATGCATGAGAATGCCTGGGTGCAGTTGAAGGCCTCCAACCACATGCATAACACTTCCTCAATGCGGTTGTGAGCCAACTTGCCTAGTTTAGAAGGTACAATCCTAAGATCTGAGCCACAATTCCAGGACAACCATGCAAAACTGCCCAGACATTCTAGAATCATAATGGACATGACAGCAAATCTAAACATTCAAACATGAGTTAGAAACATGAGGTAGACTACCTAGAACACACTAGTCATTTTTTCAAACACATGGAAAACATGTAAGCTATAGGTCACGAATGCATATGTGATCATAATAGTTTAAGATTCATGTGACAATCTCCAAGAAGGCCGTATTTTCTCTCCACATAACTACGATAACAATTATTAGTCCACATATTCATTAGCCAATCAATAATTAAATCATTCATGATAAGAGCCATAATTAACATACATCATGTAGACAACATATAACTAGAAAATAACCAACATGGGAACCTGTTGTAGCAGCTGCAATCACCCACCAAAATTTTGCCTACGCTTCATTTTGGAGCCTCCCTTCCATACAATAGTAGCTCATCCTGCACTGATCCAAGTACTTATGCTTTAATTGAACCTTATTATTTTCATATTGGCTTGTGTTTTCTCACTTGGTTCTTTTTATAACCTACAAGTTGGTCTCTTGACTTAGTCCCTTGACAGTTCTAGGCCTTCCTCAGGGAACTATGAAGTTCTTCAGGGAAAATGGACCCCTCTTGGAAATTGTGCAATCCTGACTGCTAGTGTGCCTTGAGCTTAGGAAATTCACAGTACTGAATGGAAGCCAGCCTTGAGCTAGGAAATTGTGTAGACAAGGGAGGAAGTTGATAGCTACTTAGCCCAAAAATTTCACAAAACCCATTGTGCTCAGAAACTACTCAGTGCATGAGCAAAAGAGTTGCTTGGGCCTTCCCAGAACAATATAATATTTCTAGGAAATGCATTGTAGTTTTCTCGAAAAAGAAACAAATAAAAAAAGAAAAAATAATCCCCTAAAAATATGGATCTATTTTTCATAACATGGAGGCACTTGAGTTATTTTAGAAATTGTCACCAAGAGTACTTTTTTCCTTGATTTTAGCCATGCACATCATAAACCTTAAATTGAAAAAATATATTTAACCGATGTTCCTAGAGCTCATTTGCACACTCGGTCTTCGATATCTAGAATTCCCAAGGAAATCAAGGAACCTTTAGTGCCATCATCATCGCTTTCTCAGGTGAGTTTTGCTTTTCTACTCTTTTGCCGCTTTTTTATCGCTTTTTGTGAGACTGTTGTTTCACTTCTTTCTTTGAATGAATGTTGGAATTTTAACTTGTTTTATCTTTTAGAAGTGTTGTTTTGAGTTTTAGATTGCCTTTACCAAGTGTCGAATGAGTTTTCCCATTTTTGCAACTATGGTTGTCATTGCAGAAACTCTCTTCACATGATTCATTTTCCTTCAATTTAATTGATTCTTGTGCTTGTTTCACATGCATGTATCAACACTTAGTTAGATTTGAACTCAACATCACACCATCTTTCAGATCTACTTGATTTTCATACTCCCCTTGGGTAGATCTGGGTCCCCTTTTCCTAAATCTCACACCTCACTGCATTCACTTCGAAATCTAGAGCTTAAGGACTCTGTCTTAGCTTTCGGAATTGTGCAAAGCTTGTCATAGGCTAGCTCCAACTACGCACTATGTAGTTCTAGGAGACAACCTCCTAGATTGGAAACTGAAACTATGCAATGTGTAGTATCTCCCGGCCTTGGCTCAGACTAAACTTTGCTTGTTGCTTGGTCTTGTCTTGAAGTTTATTTTGTTTTTAAGATAACCTTTTTTTGCCATGAGTTTTCTCTTTATCCCATAGATACAGCAATTGTTGAGCATCTCTCTAGTAGTCATATTTAAGATGGAATCCAAGAGAGCTGCATCAAAGGAAACCATTGAGAGAAGTACTAGGGAAGTAGTTGAGAAAATATTAGTTGATCTACCATTTTATGCATACACTCAGTTGTTCAATGAGAAGGATAGAACACTGACATGGCAGAAAATCAAAGATACTTTCATAAAGACAAGGAAGACTTAGAGGACCACCAGGTTTATCTTAGTATCCAATCGTTAGTCTTATACAAGGTTTCATGTAGGTACCCCACCTTCCCATGTGCAAACATTATCAGCTAGATTGCCTCACACACAGATGAATAAACTATCACACTGAATAAACTATAACACTGAGTAGTGCTAGCGAGAGAGAGATTTCCACCTTTAGGGTAGAGAAATTTCAGCAGATGTATCATTTACACAAGATAGTGAGGCACATGGACTCATTTTTCTATGCCACCCATAGCTTTGTGAATAATAGAGAGTCAAGTGTTGGGTGAAAGAGCCGCCAAAGTTTAGATAGACACAAACTCATTTTTAGAAGACAAATTCCATCAGGAAGGCTTATCAATAATTGATCATCTTTTCCTATAGAATATATGGTCAAGAGAACACATAAACCTTTCCTGAGGGCTGGCTAGTCATACTATACCAGTTGGTGAGTGATGTGAAGCCATTCAACTCGTCAGATTTGTTGGCTCATTAGTAGAAGATCCATGTGATTAACACTCAGAACGCACCCAAGAATGAGAAAGAAAGGTTTTTACATGTTGGCATACATACAAGACACAATCTCTTCCCGGCAATAGTTTCCTGGCATGAGCTGGACATGGACACCAAAAGAGACTATCGTCAACATCTATTGCAAGTTTCTTTCTGACCACAACTATCGAGGAGTGATGGATAGGCTACCTAACCATTTTATCATCCCATTGTACAAGCTTATCCTTGTAAAGGATAAGCCTTTCATGTCCCAAGAAGTAATGGAGGAAATAGTAAACATTGCATATTGGTATGTTTCACTAGTGTAACATCCTTGGTGAAAATTACATGTAAAAAACAATTAAGCCTGCAATCGATGGGAGATGTATTCCAAGCTGAATGGTGGGAGAAACATCCTAGTGGGTGTTGATTCAGCTTATTATGGCCAAGGGAATTAGCGAAGGCAATGGATAAGGTTTTGGAAAGGCATGAGGCATTAATTTCAATTTATTTATGAGAATACTAGAAATTAGGAGAAAAACGAAGTGAAAGACAATAGGTTGCATGTGAGGAGTACAATGAAGGGAAATAATGGAAAATGAAGAAAATAGAAGCCTCATTCATAAAAGGGCCTTTGAGGATTAGTTGGTAAGCTTTTCGCAGGTTTTGGTGGATCTCTCTTCTAATCTCTCTCTATCATACTCTTGGATACTTAGGTTTTTCTTGGACCACTCTTGGAAGGTGTGTCATACTTGGATTTTTGTAGAAAGAAGGCAAAGGAAGAGCAAGAAAATGCAAGAGGGCATTAGGATCAGTAGCTACAATGATTTTTCTTACAGGTATCGAGTTGCATGTATGTTTTCATCACTAGTTTTGGCATGCACAACACATGCATGTGGTTTATTGGTTATGATCTATCACTTGCATCGAGGATTTCCTAGATTGACAATGCATTTGCCTAGCCTTGCCATTTCCTAGATAGCCATGAAGATTGTGGGTTTATTTACTTGTTTTGTATGTGTTGGTTCTCATGTTTCCTTAGCTTGGGTTGAGTTATTAGTTCTTGGAAGTCTTGGTTGGACAAATTCTATAGAAGGCCATGTAATGACTTGGGTTGAGTTACTAGTCCTGTAGCCTTCGTTGGAAAAATGCTCTAGAAGCCCTGTAATGACTTGGGTTGAGTTATTAGTCCTGGATGTCTTGGTTCAAAAAATGTTATGGAAGCCCTTGGTGGGTTCAGTTACTAGTACTAGAAGACTTGGTTAGACAAACACTGTAGAAGCCAGGTAGTAGTTTTGCGTTGGGTTACTAGTCCTTAAGCCTTGGTTGGACAAAATATTTGGAGCTTGACAACAACTATGGGTTGAGTTACTAGTCCTCGGAGCCACGCTAGAACAAATGCTATGGATCCCTAGAAGGCTCAGATAGAGAGTGGCCAGATGATGGTTTTGGTGATGTCCGACCGTGAGGTGGAATCACTAATTGATGGGTTGCGGTGGATGGCCTCTGGAAGCCCTACATGGTTTTTGATTGATGTGTTCTATGAGATCCCACATTCATGCTTGGAATATGGCATGAGGGTGATGACTGAAGAGAGATTTGGCTCAACCATTCTATGGTCGAGTGAAACGTGGAAGTCCCATCATGGGTTTGGATTTTGCATCATTAATGAAAGCTTATTTATCCTAGTATTTCTATGAGTATTATCATGGATTATATGTGGCATATATGGTTGTGATGTCATTTATATTTTTGTCCCTATTATGCTAGTTATGTACATGTTTTCTCGTAGTATCTATGTATGACTCTCAACATGTTTTTACTTGTAAATAAATGAATAATGTATCTATGACCTAATGGATGGAATGGAAGATAAAGTGATAAGGGAAGAATTATTCATGGTGAATCTCAGATAAGTATGAGACCCCTATGCTAAGATTTGTTATTTACACCTGTAGGTTGAATATTTACTAAGTGTTTGACGAAATGTCTGTCATGGTTAGGCTCAGTTAGGTCAAGCCCTTGATCAAGTTTATCATTAGAGTATTTTCCTTGGTGTCATTTATTGTCTTAAAAAGTCTCATCAAGTTCTAGGCATTGGTTTTCATACTAGCTCTAAAAAAGTCGTTTAAATCTCGCAGCTGGCATAGAACCGGCTGAAAAATATTGTAGTCTCTCCCTTACAAGAATTGTGGGAGCGACTATAGGTTTCCATTCGTATGCATGCATTGTGATGGGAGTGACATTGGGTTGAGTTCATTGAAATGCTACGTTAACTCAAGGGTTGGGCACCTAGAGTGGTGGATTAGCTCCTAGGGGTCCTGAAGCACTTGAGCGAGATCAATAAGGTATTGTTTTTTTGACTCCATTTCCTTAACGTTATCTAGGAGATTGATTCTTATCATAGTGGATTCTCATCGCATGTTTACTTCGGCTCACAGGTTTCTTGGGTAGTTGTGGGAGGAGGGTGTTGCAGAGTGGTATCAGAGCATGGTTGCCCTCTCATCGAGATGTGTGTTGATCATGCTTTCATGTTGGTTTCATATTTGTTGCTTATGCATGTAGTCCATTTTCTTGTTTCATTTTTAAGGTGCTTATCATGGTTTTAGTGATGTCACCATGTGAAGGTTTAAGGTGTTGTCATGGAGTATGTATTCATGTGTGTACGGTTGATTATGCATTGTTATGCATGTCAGTGTTCACATGTTATCAAATGTATGTGAGATGGTTGTTGTTGTCATGCATGAGGTCATGGTTTGTGTAGTTGATATGGTCATGCATTGATGACTAGACCCTAGCTAGAATGGTGTGTATGTGGTTTTGCATTCATGTGTTATATGTCTATATGTAGTTATTATGCATGTATGGTATTGGTAATATCTATGCACAAATAGTATGTCAAAAATGCCTAGTTAATTCATTGTACGCAAATTTAGGTCATCATCGTGCTATTGGCTTTTATGATGCTAATGTGTTGGCTAAGATTGAAAAGGAGATGCATATCATTAAGGTGAAGTTGCAGTATTTGACCTCGAGGCAAGAGCATATCATCATATAGGTATTGTAAATTTTACATTTAGGTACGTAAGTTATGGATTGTCATATGAATTAGGTTTATATACATTAGGTATATGTACATGTTTTTAATGTTATGGTTACATATGTGATAGATGGTAATTGATTAGTATAGTCACAAGCACATGTGTCATGAATGGTAGTAACATGTGGTAGTATGCATTGTTATTTTTGTTTTATGCTAGATAACTTGATGATCATGTTATATGTTGTTGATGAGTATGCTATAGGTTAACTTGTTTTTGTTATATGATAGTTAGCTTGATGATTAGGTCATAAGTTGTTGATGAGCATGTTATATGTTAACTGATTGTTGTTATATGTTAGTTAATTCGGTGATTAAGGTTATAACATTAATATATTGATGTTATATGAATCATACTAAATTGGATTGGACTATGCAAATGGTTATGGTTATGATATTCAAGTACGAGTTGACATATTTGTGATGACTTTTCACACGTGGTTGTCATGCATGAACGATAAATGATTATAAGTTTATGATGTCAACATGTTAGTTAGTTAGTGTTATGGATATCGTCATCTTATTTATGTTTGAGTTGACATGTTGTAAAGATATATATTTCTAACTAGATTGATTGTGCAGACAAGAGAGTCGTTATCTATTAACATTTTTAATTAATTAATGAAATAATATCATTATTTAAATATTTTTCAAAAAATAGTCGTTTAATATAGCCGTTACATATTAATATTTTAATAAATTAATAAACTAATATCATTATTTAAATATTATTTTTCAAAAACTAGCCATTTCATATAGCCGTTACCTATTAATATTTTTTAATAAATTAATGAAATAATATAATTATTTAAATGCTTTTTTTCAAAAACTAGCCGTTTAATATAGCCATTACTTAATAATATTTGTTTTTAATATATTAATAAATTAATATTATAATTTAAATATTATTGTTCAAATATAGTCGTTACTTGAAATTATGTCTCTACATTTCTCTCTATTTAAGCCTTTGCCATGGTCTGCCTCTTCATCTGGTCATGATGATGAACCACACTTGTTGGTTCGAAATGCGTCGACCAAAAAATTCTCTCATGTGATTTCTACCAAAAGACTTTGTTTAAGATAGCCTCTCTTGAGGTACACTAAGGTATGATTTTTCTTATGTAGTATACTTCGTGCTTCATTGTTAGTTATGTCGTCTATTTGATGTTGAGTGTTTGGTGTCTATCATGTCATCTAGTTGATTTATTTAACATGGTATGTTTGCAAATTGGTTGAATGTTTGTTGAGTTGCACAATATGAGTATGTGTTCCAATGATATTGTTTTGAGATGATTATACTAACACATATGTGTTGAGATAGTTTATATGTACTTGAGTATAGTAGGTGACAGTTGTAGAACTATGTCTAATCACTATGACTTCACTATGGATTATGCCACGATTGTTTGTAAAGGTTGATTTCAAATTGACAGATATGATTGCCTTGATATTTGGAATGTGTGATTGACATGGGTAAACAGTTGTGGGAAACAAGCATGCTATTAGTATGACAAGGTAATAATTGATATTTTTACATAACTAACAATTGGGTGATGTGACAGTACTTAGTAGACATGTTGGCTTATTGGGGCCTAACCCAGGTTCGGAAGTGTTTTAGCCAAGAAAATCCCACACTACCAGTGCTTTCAGCAACAATCCATGGACCGTGGACTGAAGTATCACCCGAGGTAGTATGGATGGGTGCTGGAACCAGGTTTCAACACCCTAGGGATGTCTTGATGAGGACTGGAGGGGTCACAAACCAACCTGCACACTCGCACTACTCTGCACAGTAGTTTGGCTTTCATGTAGCTCAGCTACGAGGCACTTCATAGATTATTATTATTATTGTGGTTATTATAGATCTAATCTACTTCTTAAAGTGTTTAATCAAACGTTAAACAGTTATAACCAGCGTGCACAACCATAAATATCAGGATATGCATAGAACCATAACATAAGAATAATCATATAGATCAAGGACCAGATGCACAATAATTGAGAAACACTTATCTTTATTAATCTTATGTTCCAGTACAACCCAATTCCGTCCTGCACACTCAGTTGCAAGGGTCCGCACACACAGTTGCAGACTCTACCAGTCCTCTACATACACAGATGCGGAGCCTCCTCTGACCTCTATCAACCCTGACTCAGACTTACAAACTTAGATTTACTATTGCCTTCATAAACCCATAATCGTCAGATCAGAACCAAAAAGAACATTCCTTCTACCCTTAGATCCTTTCTCTATTTATACATTCCCATGGTCCACAGACCATGGGTAGGCCGACTCACTTTCTATTATTTTCGGGCAGACAATTCTTTGACTTGACCCATCACAATTCGTGCTCTGTGCACTTCATGGAAATTTTACAACATCAATACCAAAAATTATGGGCTTTAAGCCCCAAAATCCTTATGAGGGGGACTCGCTGCCCAACAGGCCCCCAACACAATCATCGTGACTCGCCCTGAGTCACTCGGCTACTGTGGTGATCTTCACGTGGAGGGTATCCAGCAACTTCTGCACTTCGCTTACCTTCACAACACATTCTTCTACCATTTGTTGTACCCATTGTGCACTAGCCTCTGATACATGATTATCAGTTTCACTTGCTTGTTTGAGTTCGTATATTGCCTACATGTGTGCTAGTTTTCCCTTGATGTTGACGGTGACTGCAAATGCCTCAAAAAGCCAAGGTTAGATGTGCTCTTTAAGCATTTCTTCTTTCTGGCGAGGGCCATCGACTTGTGCCTTAAGAGCCTGGGCCTCTCTCATCTTGGCCAATTTCTCAGTCATGGCAATTGTCTATGCAGTCCACTGGACATTATCATAGGCCTGCTACAATTCTCATGCTTCGGTCTTGAACCATTGTAATGTTGGGTCTTCTTGTAATGAAGTGACTGTGATAATTGAATGATCTAACAAGTTGATGCACTTCTTTATGGAATGTGCTATTGCTTCCCACCCAGATTGGATGGTGCATTGTCGTTGCGCTCTAACCTCTGGTGGTGTAAAGGGCTACACCTTGAGTCTCAATTCTCTAATCTACAAGTTGAGTTCCAACTAGATCCTTTATGCTTCCTCCTTTGCTTTGCGAAACTCATTGGCCAACTTGTGGATCTATATGCCTATAAGTAAATCTACTACAATCTCGAGCTCAGGGGCATGACAACATGCTTCCTCAACAATTTGCTCCAACTGTGGATTCTGTGCTATTTCTTCATCATGTTGGAGGCTCAACTGCTCGATTTTAATTTGTTTCTCACTGAGCATTTGTACCGCACGTCCTTCGCTAGCACAGAGCTCTACAATTGCGCCATCTTGTAGCTGGTATAAGATTTCATGTGGGAGGGCATCAAAGTTTAATCCAAGTCTCGTGAGCTAGCCTACCATAGCTCTATCGTTCGCATTGTCTATTGTCAATGCTCCTGCCGGGAGTGCGATAGTATTGGCCATTTTGGCCCGCAGCAGCTGCTTGGTGGTTGACATACCCATAACTCCTTGGGCAACTACCACTTTCGGCTATGGGGGCTGTGGTTGAAATTCCTACAGTTGCGTCTTGAGTGCCCCCTACATAGTCTACTGCTCTATTATTGCCTCATCAAGCACCTCCCTAGTGGCTTCATGAACTATATCCCCGATGTCACATAGGTCACCTAGGTTACTATAAGGCTCCCCCTGTAGCTTGGAAGCCTTGGTCTTCTTCCGGGACCCTGTGCATTTTGGGATGCACGGTAGTTTCAATTGTGGCGATGTGGTGCTTGGGTCCGTGCCTTCCATTGTTGCATCTATCCCCTGCTCTGTTGTTATATCCAGGCGTCTTTCCTCCTACATCATAGTGGCCTCTCCTACTATAGTCTTGTCCGTGGCAGCCTTCACTTTGTCCCGAGATGCTTGCACTTCTGTAGCTAGTTGATCATTCTACTTTTATTGGGCTAGCCACTTGACATCAATCTTTTGTTTGTGAAACTCTGTTTCATTGTGTACTACCGCATCCAATGTGTTCCATTCCAGTGGCCATGTATCAACCACCGCGAAGATAGTGTCATCTATGGGAATGAAGGGGAGTGTGTTGCACTTCTGCTATGGATCCCTCCATGCCCTGATATATACATTGTGCATATTTTCTTTAAAGTCTACAAAGTTTTTGACACTATCGTATACTTCGGCAGATAGGCATGGCTGTTTGTTGATCCATAGTTGTATGCTTCCCTCCATTAGTACCCAGAAGATCTTGGTGTCTCTAGTTAGCATATTGTCCTTCATTGCCCATAGCAACGTGTATTTTTCTGCCTCTAGCCAGTCCTAGTCAAGGGAAGGAAACCGACTATCCTCAGGTAATTTTCCAGTAACCAACAAGATGAATAGGAGTAATCCCACATAGTGGAACCTCTTACCCTATTCTTGGACCTACCTGTAGTTTGTCAGAAGCTCGTCACAGAGGAATTGTACCCAGTGGAATTGTACCACTTTTGTGCATTGCTCGGCTAGTGTGGTGACTATGGATGATACCTTGTTGCTCTTGCATTTCCTCATCAGCTTTCCTGCCAATAATTGGGTAGCTACGCAGACCCCTCTTTCTTGAATGCTAGTAATAACATACCCCCTCTGCCTCTTTTCCCACTTATATTTCTTTTTCATAGCCTCTGCAAGCTTCAAGTCCCCACCTAGGCTGACAATTTCCATGGGATCCCTTCCTAAATAGGGAAGTCAATAAATCCTATGAATGAGCTCCCCCATGATGGGAATGGGCTCCTCCAACCACAAGTACCCATCATGCACTAAGAAAAGCAGTTCTGATAAAAAATATCATAATTGGGGGCTGATGGAAATGGGAAATTCATAGGAGGGTGAGTAGCTTAGCCTCCTCCACCTCGTGTAGCACTTCTCGTGGTTGTAGTGTGGTAACTGCCCCTTCTGTCCTTTGTTCCATCAGCCCACTAGTTTCTAAATGTGGGAAGTTCTCAATGTCCGTGAGATCCCAGTCTTCAAACTTTATAGTGGGCATGTAGCCTATAGCCATACCTTCAAATATAACCCCTTCAGGGAGGAATAGGGTGAGGAGTGTGCTCGTCACAACGTCCAAATATTTAGGGATCTTGACCCTCCCTTTCCGTGGAGGAACATACTTGGGTAGCTTTGTTGTGGCACATACTAGCTGGATGTCTTCTTCTATCTCTTCCTTTGGTTCCATCTCTTCAACGAAGGTGGGAGGGTCCTCTTCCTCATCATCGCTTTAAATATTAACCATTTTTCCTTTCTCTTCCATTGACAGTGTGCCGAATTGGGGATTTCATGGAGGCATGCGGACAGGTCCTACTATCTGTGGGTCACTTTTGGGCCTCGGTGTCTAGGGTGATATAGGGATTTCTAATGTATCTCCTACCAGCAGTGTAGCACTCCAGACAGCTCCCCTGGTTTTTGTCATGATTCTGATTAGGGACTTCTGTGTATCCTTTGGCAATGCTTCAAACCACTAACTTGCTTTTCGAGTCTCCAAGTTCATCAGGTTCCCACTCATTTGATAATGCCACTATTTAAATAGGCCAAGGGTTGTTTGGTGATGGGCCACCTATGTTTTATAGGCCCCTTTGAATTCAAATTCGACTATTCCTCCCTTTCATGGTTCATTAATGCGATTTTGGCGGTAGATCTATTCAACCCTAGTTCCATCCCTCTGTCTTAATTGCCTGTCATCCACTCGTTAGTGTCTTAAATGGGACACCTTGTCATGAATCGTATCTACAATCGTCACCTTCCATCCTACCCATGCGACAACACAGTCCCTTGTATGCGAACGCATCCTGTGTTTCATATTGAGTTTATGCACCACGTCCAAGCCGTGCGATTTCTTTATAGACTCCTTTATTGTACTGCAACCTCTTCCAATTGCTTGGAGCATTGAGACTGGGCTGCCTACAGATAGAAAGGTGGTCACGCCAGTGGTGTGGGATTTCAATTTTCTTGCTAGCACGGGCTGCAGGCACCCTTCGAGTATATCTTTATCCAGTATTGCATCACGCTCTTCGGTATATGGTATGCTCCCTTTTTTAGTAAGATGTTGTCCTTGCCATGATAGCAGGGTCATGACTCGCTTCAATGTAGTAGTAGGGCCATCCAGACCTGGTCTTAGATTCACGCAGTCCACTTTTGCAACTCTAGTTTTCATTTTACTGATTTTTCATTTCTAGTTTTCCTCGTCAGCCTTGCCCATTCCTCATCAAGTTCTTGAAGTTTCAAGCTCTCGCGTTGAATCGCTTTCTATAACTGCCGAATTCCTTTACCTAGGTCCTCATGTTCAATTTTGTTTGTTGGGGCTATGGTGAGGGAACTTCTCTTCGTTTCCCTAGTTTCATCTTGTCTGATTGTTGATAGGGTCATCTTCACACACCTCTTTTTACTTATGGTCCTATAGGTCCATCGAACCTTGGGTATGCACTAATGCCAATTGGTTTGGTTCATCTGGCGATCTTTATTCGGGATCTCGCATGTCTTTCCGAATGCTCCATAGTGAACGGCCAGTGGAATGTGTCGCCTTTCCTATTGTTGCATCGAGTTCTGATTTTTTATGCTTAGCTAGGAAGGTGGTTGCACAACATACATCTTCATCCCTCACTGCATGTAGGTGCTCAAGCCACTTCATCCTTGCTATCCCGAGCGCGGTCAATGTTGGGGACCTCCAAACTATACACACAACTGCCTTCTACCTTCGTGCCTATTCCACCTAGTCTTCTGATGCGTACCTCCCCTTGTACAATTGTTGCGTGTAGTGCCCCTTTAAGTGCATTGTGCTACTTCAGCTCTGTTATTGTAGTTCCACAGTGGTCTACGAATTCCTTCGCGTTTGTCATGCCATTATCTACTGGTAGTTTCCTTGCTTTAGTTGTCAAGCATCGCAGTGACCTAATCATCATATTATAATTTAGCGTTGTTACTTCATGCAATTGATTTTGCCACCACTTTATTTCTTCATCTGAATCTAGCATGCAGGAACTGTCATGCTCCCATGAGATTCTCCCATCTATTGTTGGATTCACCCAATCCTAGTTTTGCACCATTATCTGGTAGATATAGTCTAATTCATCATCACTATCCTCATCATGCACAGGTTCATTGTAGCATGCTCCTTTGGCTGGGTCTAGTGGAACTATTACATGGAGAAACTTTTTCTCGAATATCATCTTCCGTCTGTTTAAGTTGATGACCCCATTCATGTCTATGGCCCAATTTATTCCTAGCAATGTGGGGTGGGGATTACTTTCATCAACAATTTCTATTACCTCAAAGTTCGTCTGTGTACTTACACCTTGAATGTCCATTGTCACCTCTTGCAACCTTCCCATTGGTAAGATCTTTTGTTGGTTTTCCATCCATAATTAAATAGGAGACTGTTGCAGTGCGGGCTTGCCCATGCATTCCCATGTCTGTTTTGATAACACATTCGCATCTGACCCCAAGTCTAGGATGAATTGATCCATCTCATACTCACCAATTTGCACCATCAACTACATTACTTGTTCGGTGTGCAAAGAATGCTTTCCAAGTTTTCAGAACACACATGGCTCACCTGACCCTGCACACCTAGTGATCAGCTCTTGTGATCCCTTAACTGCCTTATTTTCATGTAGCAGCTTCATACATGTCTCTAAAAAGGTAGTAAGCATAGAAGGATCCATTCCAGGCTCAAGTTGATCCTTACTACCTAAAGTATAGGCCTCCATGAAGCTCTTCTTAGCTTCCTTAAACATTTCCTTCTCCTGTTCCAACTCAAACTCAGGTTCCTTTGTAGGAGCCTCGCAAAGCCCCGAATCTTCTCTGGGTTGTTTCCTCTTATCTTCCCCTGTAGTCGCACTGCTTCTAAGTACCATGTTTACGCTGGGGTCTTATGTGCATGGCTTGGACCTCATCATTTGGATATGTTGCTGGGAGTATATTGTATTACCCCTTTCTCATGCATTGGTGTGATCAACATCGGAAAATCTACCATTTCTTGATCAAAAATCTCATAGTACGGATAATATATTCTTGTCGAGTTGGTACAATCGTGAGCGTAGTGGCTTCATCCTCAGCAATTATAATAGATCAGCTGTCGGTGCCCTCATCCAGGTTCGATTCCTCTTCACCCTCGTCTGCATCCTTGGAATCCACCATGCAGCATCGCTACAGGTGGATCGAAACCTCGCTTTTCAGTCTGCATTCGATAGGCTGGGGTTCTTTCCATCATTAGCTCATATATCTCACACATTCACTTGTCATTATCTACTAATCTACAAAAGTTATAGTACAGTTGCTGTGGAGTTTGTGTATACTTATACAATAGATGACAGTTATCCATCGCGTGCTTTCCTCCTGCCTGACAAATTGTGCACTGGAGTACATGTGCCGCACTTGGCCTTGCTTGTACTTCCAGTCTCAATGGCATTGGTCCCCCTCCCATCAAATAGTTCGTGAACACGGGGCAGTGATCCTTGTCGTGACCCTGGCCTTTGCATTTGATACACCACACTTCTTCCCACAGCTTTGGTCGGGGTGTCGTTTCCTGCTTCAAACTTTGCATCTCCAAGCATAGGTTTTGCATTTGCACATGGATCTGCTAGACTCCCAACCCAGGATCCTCTATTGGAGTTTCATGCAACCTCATCATTGTTTCTAATGCTTCTGCCTGGGTTGAAATCTTTTGCTGTGATAGTGCCATCCTTAGATGTGGTTTCAAAGATGCCACAAACCATGCATAGTGTTATGCATCTATCAGCATCATGTTAGCCTTGCAGATCATGCTCTTCAGTATTTGATCCATATCCCAAGGGGTTTCACCTGGTAGCATCACGATCTCTTTGAATCCAATGATTGACTGCGTATCCGATTTCGGCTGGCTAAATTCTTTGTTTAATGCAATCTGGATTTCTGCTATTCCAACATTTGGATGATCATTCGAGTGCTTAATATAGCAAGTTAGTGCATTATCCTGCAGTTCACTTACCAAGGTAGCCTTCTTAATGTTATCATCTGTAACTTCGTGTGCCTCCCATACAGATCTTACTACGAACCAAAATGGATCAGGATCTTCTTTCCCTACCCCTTTGAATACAAGAAACTTAATTGCGTTCATCATGCTAAACTGCTAGTTTGGTGGAGGTGGTGTGGACGAAGATAGGGGTGAAGAAGGTGACGGGAGCAGTGGCATTAGTGGGGATGATATCTGCAAAATGTGTTGCTTGATCAAACTGACCACACTCCTCGGAGAGACCCAAGCACGCTCTTTGTCACTTGCTCACGACGATGAAATTAAAGCATTGTTTCCTAACCCTTCAATACCTTTGTAGGTCTTTTCACTCCATGTCGTTCCACTCATTAATGGATTCGTATCACCCATTTTTCAGATAAGAGTGTATTAATCCAGGTATTCAATGCTTTGACATACTTACCTCACGGTCCCTTGAGAAAACGTCTTTCTAGTTCGCTATAGTTGAGAGTTGTGTCTATCACAAATTCAGTAATAAACCCTCCTATGATCTAATCCAGCCAATGGTCTACAGCCCATGAGATCTTATCTTCAGATGCTTCTAGCCTGCACACCAACTCTAGAGTCCACACTATGGGCTCATCAAGCTTGCATGTTCCCTAGTTGTCCGCTAGCCTTGTGATCCACTCATACAGTTCTCAAGAGAAAGACGTGAAGAATTTCTCATGGATTTCCGTATATACGTAGCGATCCAGTGACCTCTTTTCAGATATTTGTGGGATTTTGTTTTCCTGTACCACGAAATTGTGAAGCTTCTAATCCAACTAATCTTCAATCTCTCTCTTCATAGGGTTCCAGTGTTCTGACATCAGACATCCCTTAGGAAAGTCCTAGTCCTAGCAACGAAACCATTTGTTAGGTTATTGGAGCCTCACCCAGCTTCGGAAGTGTTTTAGCCAAACAAATCCTTCACTACCGGCCCTTTCGGCAACAATCCACGGAGCGTGGACTGAGGTCTCACCAAAGGTAGTATGGGAGGGTGCTAGAACCAGATTTCCACACCCTAGATATGTCTTGATGAGGACTAGAGGGGTCGTGAACCAACCTACACACTCACGCTACTCTACACAACAGTTTGGCCTTTGGGTAACTTGGCTACGAGGCACTTCCTAGATTCTTATTATTATTGTGGTTAATATGGATCTCATCTACTTTTTAAAGTGTTTAATCAAACTTTTAACAGTTATAACTAGCGCCCGTAACCATAAATCTCAAGATATGCATAGAACCATAACATAAGAATAATCATACAGACCATGGACCAGATGCACAATAATTCATAAACACTTATCTTTATTAATCTTCTATTCTAGTACAACCCAATTCCACCCTATTCACTTAGCTGTAGGGGTTCACACACACAGCTGCAAACTCTACTAGACCTCTGCACATATAGCTAGAGAGCCTCCTCTAACACCTATCAACCTTGACTCCGACTTACAGACTTAAATTGACTATTTCCTTCATAAACTCATAATCATCATATTAGAACCAAAAACAATATGCCTTCTACCCTTAGAGCCTTTCTCTATTTATACATTCTCATGGTCCATGGACCATGGGTAGGACAAATTACTTTCTATTATTTTCAGGTGAACAATCCTTTGACTTGACCCATTACAATTCACAATCCGTGCACTTCCCGCAATTTTTACAACATCAATACCCAAAATTTTGGGCTTTAAGCCCAAAAACCCTTACGTGGGGGACCCACTACCCAACAAGACAGTACGTCGTAAGCTTTAATTCCAAAAAGGTAAAAAGGGTAAAAGAAAGAAATTGGGCAAGAATTCCTTTGGCTATGTTTCGAAACCCTAATTCTAATCGAATGAGTGCCTCACTTACATGAAGTCTTCTTAACCTTAATATTGTTTGACATTATGTGGACATGTGCTAGATTCATCAACATGTACTTGAGAGGATATTGGCTAGTCTCTAGTTATAGGTGGATATGTCAAGGGAATTGGAGTCCCTTGAAACATAGCATGGATGTGTCGAGTTGTAAGAAACATGCTTGGCACAACAAGGTAAGGTAACTAGTATGTCATTATGTTTATTTATGCATTCACAATTATGTGTTTATGGAAATATGATATAGGGAATTGCATTGCAAGAGACTGCCATTATATCTTGAAGAAGGATGAAGTTTAACTTTCCTTTGGGATTGATTCATGGTGTCTATTGTTAGTTTTTTTCTTTTGGTATTTTGTTATTTTCTTGTGCTAGATTTTGCATTTTGTTATGTCTAGTGCATGATCATGCCACTTTGTTGCGGTGTACCATTTTATTGATTTTCATGGTCTTCTTCTTATTTGTTTCTTGTCTTGCCTTTTATATTTTGAGTGTTGGAAATTTTTTGGGAAAGAGGAAATTTAATGGAGCCGAGGGAGAGCTGTGTGGTAGCTAAAATATAATGTAAGATTAAGATGAAGTTCTGTGCATAAGTGTAACAAAAAGTAAGACTATGGTCGTAGGTTGGACTGGTTTCATCCATTGGTGTAAATGGATAGCGGTAGTATAATCGTGAGAAAGATAACAGGAAAGGTGAAGTAAATCGATAAGAGGTGCCATATCCATTGGCTATGTTGGGAACTATTTTTCTATATGTTGCATGCATAAAGGGTGTTTTCTTAATCTTGACCTTATGATATTTGGTAATTATGTTGTAATCATGATTGTGTTGATGTTTATATATGTATACATGTACTTATGTATGTATGTCATGTCTGAAAACATCATCATGGATCATGACTATTCAATGATAACATATATATGTATATATGTATGTATGTATGTATGTATGTATGTATATATGTCACTATTTGATACGGGTGTTAGGAATCATTCTTGTGGAGGAATGCTTGCTTACATAGGTGAATGACGTGAAAAGGTTTCAGGTCTTACGAGGAATCAATTAATTGGAGTAGCTAGATAGATTTATGAGGTCAGTATCATGTGGTTATGAGTTGATATTATGTGATTATATTATGTATATTCTATGGACATATAACTTGAGGGATGCATCAGCGAAATGAAAATAGAAAATAGAAGCAAGATTTCCTTGGAGAGACAATCTTCTTTTCGATGTGAGGTACTATTTTTGTGCATATGTTGTATATGTTATACATGTTGCATTTGTAATGTTGTGTGCATGGAGTGTTGTATGTATATAGTGTGTGTACATGTTGTTATGCAATGATTATGTACAAGGTGGTATAAATAGTGTTGTGTGCATATGGTGCTTTGCACATGTTGGATATGCGGTGTTGTGTACAGATGATGCTATGTACAAGTTGGATATGCAGTGCTATGTATATGCGGTGTTGTATGCATTTTGTACATTTAGTGCTATGTACATATGGTGTTGTGTGCATGATTGTACAAGTGATTTTGTGTACATGTGGCGTTGTGTACATGTTGTACAAGTGGTCCTGTGTGTAGGTGGTGATATGTACATCTCATGTATGTGGTGCTATGTACAGGTGGTGTCATGTACATGTCATGTATGTGGTACTATGTACATGTGATATTGTGTACATGTTGTATAGATGGTGCAATGTAGATGTGGAGTTGTATACATGTTGTGTAGGTGGTGTTGTCTTCATGTGATGTTGTGCAGACATTGTGCAGGTGGTTTCAGTGTATAGGTGTAACTATGTACATATGGTACATATGGTACTGGTGTATGTGTGGTATTATTTGCATGTCATACATGTTGTGTTGTGTACGTGCGGTACTATGTATGTGCACTGTGTAGTCGTCGTATCGTGACATGCATGCTCATTGTGTTGTACTCTATGTAGTACATGTATTTTTTTGTGTTGTATGGCAGGTGTAGGTACATGTATTGTTTGGAGTTGTACATCAAGTATAGGTGTATGAGTTGTGTTGTATATCAGGTGTATGTGTATGAATTTGTGGTGTCACTCACTTTGTGCGGATGTATGTCTTTCGATGTACATTGTGTATGTATATGTGTTGTTTTGTACACTGGGTGTAGGTATATGTGTTGTATGTCAGGTGTATTTATAGGTATTGCATGGTGTGGTATGCTATGTGTGGGATGTACACTATGTGTGTGCGCACACAGTTGAGGAGAAGGCATTGGGTGTTTTTCGGGTGCAAAAACCAATTGAGAGTGCGTATGAAATAAATACAAAGGTGGGAGTCAATAACTGATTAAAAGGTAAGTATGTTGGGCATGGGATCCCCCAAGGCACATTTTGGGGCTTAAAGCCCAAGTTTTGACTAAGTTCGATGTTAAGACTCTACGATTTGTGGACACAAAGCATGAAGTTACAATTGAGTCATAGGGCTATCCACCCTTACTTTTGTAATGTAATGTCAGCTTGAGAGTTCTACCTGTGATCTGCGTACCATGGAATTGTATAAATAGAGTGAGGCTCGAAGTGTTAAGAGACATCTAAGAGAAGGAAAAATCTACGGGAAGATGAAGCATTGAGTCCAAGTTGAAGTGTAAAGTTGAGTCTTTGGGTAGTAGAGTAGGAGAAGGCTCTACAGATGGGTGCACAGATGCCTAGTAGTCCATAGTTGAGTGCACAGACCCTGCAGCTATGTGTGCAGGGTGAGTCAAGTCTATAACTATTAGAGAAAATAGTAAAGAGAATTTTTTTATCATTCTGTGTGTCTTTTTCCTATTTTATGCATTGGAGTATATTGGGTATGAATTGCAAGTTTGCTATTTATTTTCTACAAAAACTTATATGAATGTGTTGAATAAGTGAATATAAGATAAGTATTAGTTTACACGAAGTTAACTAACAATTATAAGAAGATAAGTAAGATCTGTAGTGTAACTTAGGGAAAGAGCATAGATTGTTGCCTTAAGCAGCGTGAAATACACCTCAACCCCTGATTAGGGATGTTTGAGGTGATTATAATAGAGCATGAGAGTCTCGCAGGTCAGGCCAGTGCGCGAAGTGACTAGTGTGAAGACATTCCTAGTTGGACTAAGTAGACACCTTAGACATCTCAACGGTGCAGAAACTTGGTTCCAGTATCCTGCCATACTACTTCAAGTGAGACCTCAGTCCATATTATACAACAAAATGACCTCCTCATCAACTCATAGGTGAAAGAACCGATGATTGAAGCAAAGACCACAATCGCAGGCCTTGATTCCACACTAACACTCGTTGCAGACTAAAAACCTATTTTATAAAGCTTGTTACCAAGCCTAAAGTAGCATTAGTAACCCCACTAACTCATGTTACTAGTGAAGGGCCAGTGTTAGTGAATCTAAGATATGTTCAAAGGGACAAGCCAACAAATTCCCCCCACAAATATCTAGATATTTATCCCTAGATTTGCTCAAGAAAAGCAAGGAAACATCTAAAAGCAAGATATTTAGAGAATTTCCAATATGAGAAAAGAAAGCAAATAGGAAAGAGCTAAAAAGCGAGGCAAGTTCATTGATTTTTCCCTGATGAGCTCTAGGAGGAGCTCGGAAACCCTAACTCAATTGCTATATAAAAAAAGTGAGGGTTATTGTGAAAGGGGTCAAATCATTTGAAAGCATAGCCCACTAAGCTGTTGCAAACTTTCATACTCTTGAAGATGTGAGTTCAAAGAGAGAGAGAGAGAGCGAGAAGAAGAAGGGGCAAGGGAAGGTTGATACAATAGATGGTCGTAATCACTCTTCCATTTTAAATACAAAACTGTAGTTGTGTTCCCTACTCCATATTGTTAGTAACATTATTCATTGAGTTGTTCATTTCGATACTTGTCCAGTTTAGTAGTTTAAGTTGTCTACGAATATATGTTCATTGTGCATTCTTATACTAGTTTTCAATATTGTATGTTGTGATTGTGTTTGCCTTTCCATTGTGCAGGAATTGTCTTGGATATGACTTTGAAGGAGTTCTTCTTGGCTGCATAGCGATCTCTAAACAAATCTAGAAGGAGACTTGAGGTAATCCTCTTTCCATACTTTGTCAACTTATATTCGATAGATGAAAATGTGTATCACTTGGTGGCTTCTACAAATAATCTTATAGTTTGTAGAAGGTCCTGGGAAGACCTTCGAGGGTAGTTTTCATTCTCCATACAGTGTGCATTTTACCCCATAGCAGAATTGGTCACATTGCTGGGGACTATACATCTAGTTTCCGGTTTACCCTGACTCTTTTCTGTTCTCTCTTCTTTCTAAGAGCTCCCTACTTCTTCAAATCCTTTTCTGATCCACCAACTATCTTATTACATCCTACTAGTTTGCATTCTCTTCAGAAACTGATCCTAAAGGCCCTCTTTTTGATAAATTTGGCTCACTAACACAGGTTGCTAGGCTAAACAAAACTTTATAAAGCATTGTGCTTATGTACAGGGAGCGTTAGTAGACCAACTAACTCTCTATTTACACTAGAAAAAAACATTAGTCTCCCATTTCCATGGTTTCTAGTAGTGCCTGTGGACCAAAAGGGGGGGGGATTTTCTCATCGGCTGAAGTAATATCTGCAACTATATTATGTTAGAAAATTTGGTGTCCTGAAAATTTATTTTTAGGAATTTTTTTTAGTTTTTCTCTCTTAAAATACATTTTTTTTGAAAGAAAGACTGATAAATTGTATTCATCCTTCTGTCGAAATAGTAGTAAGCTGATTCATTTTGGTTTTCAGTAGTTGTTAGGAAATATTGGAAAATAATATTTTGGTTATTAATGTGTTGAACAACTATAGATGCACAAATGAATCTATGAATATGTGAAAAGATGAATATGTAGAATAAAGCTTGTTTGCATAAAATTTGAGATTTTTTTCAAAGCATTGTTTTGCATGATTTATTGAGTCAAGAGTTTCACCATATTTCATATGTCAATATCACTACTGAAGACAAATAATCAAGTACACTTAAAATTTACATTAAAATCAATCAGTTACTCTTTTGAGCAAGCCAACGTTAGCTAGGCTAGGATCTTGGGATAAGCATGTGAGTGAACTGCCCAAGGTTGAAAACCAAAACTAGTGTTGTTAACAAGAAAAAAATTCCTTCTGCACTCATGTTACCAGGACCACTTCACTAACAATGGAGAAAAATACAAGACAACATCAGACTATAATTGAAGGTAACCTACCTTCTCTTACAAATCCTTTGGGAATTCTGTGTACTAGGGATCCCTTCAGGGATTTCGGAAATGCGTTGGGGACTCAGATATCCAACCCACACAGTGTGCTATGACTATGTCCCCCCCTGGTGATGTCTGTTATTTGAGGTATCTCTAGTGGCCAAACTTATAAGGACTTACACAGGGTGACTGGGACGGGCTGTCCTAGTACCTAACACAGATGGATCTACTTTGTCTTCAGTTTTTGGGAGGGTGCTCATCTTCACGAGAGTACTTGGCCCATCAATCTGAGGTTTGAGTGAAGCTCTAAAGTAACCATAACTGTACATTTGGCCATCATTCTCTGTTATTCATTGAGATACTAGGTTTCATCTCCAGTGACCGATGCTTATCAGATGAGGTACTGCCCCTCTGTTTCCTGATTGATATATTTAGTGCATTTTTTTATTTTTAGGTACCTGAATGCTATCATTTTTTATACTTTAAATAATATCGCATTAAAATTTATTTGGTAAAACTTAATGGTCACTGTGGCTACATGTGACCCTCGTCAACACTCTAGACAATTGTTAGGACTTCCTCCACTCATTTTCGAAGATCCACTAAGTTCCACTAACTCGGATTCCTCATCTTCGAGGAATCAGTCTCCTAAATCTCACACAAGATTTGTGTGGATGACCAACATTTCAAGTTTGTTGGAGAATTTCTTCACGAAAGGATTTCTTCCTCACTTTAACACTCTGCTCACAAATCTATCAGACCTTATCGTGGTTCCTGTGGTACTTGTACTTCCTTCTTTAGTAGGTGCAACATTCCCATCTATCCAATCGACGACTCACGGGTTGTGGAATTTTAGAGACACTATTGGTCCTCTACCACTTCCGCAGTTGACAATCATCAGAACATCGATAATGTGGAATCCCACTATCCCATTTGTCTCAGGTACGACAACTCACATAACACCCTCTATAAGTGGAACCCAGCAGATGCCAAGTTCCACTCCTATGGTGCCACAATGCATACCTTCAACAATTGCCATATACAGTGCTCCATATAATACTCAATGCGACACTATGGGTGTGGTTCCCATTTACCAACAATATGGTCGGATGCCAATGTATAGTTCCAACCCCCAAATTCAGATATATGGGAGGGTTCCCAATATGCACATGCTAGTAGGGAATGTCAGTTTCCCCTCCATTCTCAGGCATGCATGGATAGTCGCTAATTGACATGAGTGTTCCCTCTATCAATCAAAGCCAAATGGCTAGTTCTTTGTCAGTCGGGAATCCACAAGGGGTTCCCAACCAATCCATGGGGGCACCCTACTCACAAACTCAAATGAGTCAAGGGGGCACCGCTTATACTGGGGGCAATTTCATACCCCAGTTTCAAAATCCTCATGGAAATCTACTCTACAACACCATACTACAAAGAAACTGCTACACCATACAACCCATGTACACTATGGGGAACCAAATGATGGGAGGAGCACAGAGCTCCTCAGGTCATCCGTCATCACCATAGTTTGAGTCAGGGGCACCTAACTCTCTACCCTTTTTGGTAATGTTGGATATTACCGACTTATACAAGCTTACAAACGACCCCATCTACCACAACTTATAATGGCTGTCTATCCTACATAAAATACCAATGGACATCACAAAGTTCGATGGAAAACAAGGGGAGGATCCTAGCACTCATATCACCACCTACCATCTCTGGTGTGTTTGTAACTCTATGGTGGATGATAGTGTCCGGTTATGTCTTTTTCCCCGTACCGTCACTGGAAATACAACAAAATGGTATATTGAGTTACCACACGCATCAGTCAATACCTTTGATACTTTAGTGATGGAGTTCCTAAAGCACTTTCAGCTACCTATCTACTATGAGATTGGGATAGAGCTCCTTACATCATTTCATTAGGATACCGCCACCCACATCTCCGATCATATTCGTGAATGGAGACGTAGGTGGAGGTTATTTAAAGCTCCCATCCTTGATTTTCTCTTAATGGACTGGTTCTATAAGTCCTTACTCCCACAAATTGCTAGATATGTCGCTCTAGGTGGTGCAGTCATGGAATACCAATCCATACGTCATGCCCAACACTTAGATTTGATATATTCACATTCTAGCACCCTTTACGACATAATACCCAATGCTCCTAGGAACCCCAATGCTCCTAGGAACCCCAATGCTTCCACCATTTAGCACCCCCGAGTGCACATAGACAAGATCATTGGCACAACCTCTAGGGCTGCTGTAAAACAACTCAGTTGTTCCATTGCCAAGCTGGTAGTGGGTCCCTATACCAAAGCAACTGCTCTTGCTATGACTGTGATAAACTCTGTGTAGTCTACACAAAAATCTAGTGGCAAGAAAAAGAAGAATAAGAACAAAACTGCTCCTTTAGAAGGGCAGTCATCCAAGCAACCCAAACCAAAACAGAAGGTCCTTGTGCCTACTGATGAGGAAAAGGATAAACGCACCAGATATCCATGCAAACTCTGTGCTGAAGATCACACGACTTGGTGTTGTCTGCGGCTTTAGGAATGTACAGACTACCTTGCTAAAAGGGATTCTAGTAAGGCACCTACTGTCCTTAGAAATCCTTTTCCTACTTAACAACAGCACAATATCATTGCCAACCAACTACAACCCCCACAAGGGGGCAACATTGGTTCGCAATATCCTTCAACTCGTGAATGATCTTCTCCCATTTAGAAATTTGAAATAGTAGAACTCGCCAAAAGAGCCAAATCTTATGGAGCTCCTGTCGCTCCTGCAATAGAACCATCCTTAGGTCAAAACCCATTGCCGCCCAACGATTTTCATATCGAATGGTTAGTTGAGTACTTTGTAATTAGACCCCCAAAAGGGGCACTTTGACGCACAATGCACAATA
The DNA here is from genome assembly GCA_000404065.3 of Pinus taeda. Lineage (NCBI taxonomy): Eukaryota > Viridiplantae > Streptophyta > Pinopsida > Pinales > Pinaceae > Pinus > Pinus taeda. Next base: position 56,131 of record APFE030756358.1, read on the forward strand.
CATCTAATCGTGCTTCCCAACACTAGAACATCGTAGAGGATTTGGCGTAAGCGTCGTCACCTATGTCGGTGCTCCAAGTATTACAAACATGCCCAACAAAATGGAAATATTTTCTTTCAGCTATTGGAGGTATTGACCCAGTGGATTCCATGCTTTCTATTTTTGACAAGGACAAGTGTAAACCTCCCCTTTCTCACCAGCTTGCATTTCAAGTGCATATCACTTCAAAAGGTAAAGGTATACACAGAACTGTCATCAACGAAGGTGCTTCAACCTACATGAGTCGGCTTCATGTTGGCTTGCCCTAGGCTCTCCACCCGTAACCCCACTGTTGAACTCCCTGAAAGCTTTCGACAGCCACACCTTTATCACAAAAGGGTACCTTGCCAGTTTCCCCATCACTTTGTCTGGGAAAACCATAACGGTGGACATAGAAGTCGTAGACAGAAAACTCGACTATAATCTCTTGCTGGGTCGCAGTTGGATATATGCCATGATGGTCATAGTATCTACTGTCTTTCACATCATCCTATTCCCATTGGATGGAAAGGTAGTTATAGTAGATCAGTTGTCTTTCTGCACCCCTGATTATTCGCCAGTAGCAAGTGGCTCCGTACCCTAGTAGGAGGTGGAACTGACTCTTATGTCAGTTTAGGAATCAGTCTACTGAAGGCTTCTTCCCTCATGTCTTGTTTTCCACTTCATTTGCCCAAGGTTTCACATACGGTCAACATGCTTTCATCTATTCCTCATGAACTGACTGATCCATTGATCCTGTTGGCTCCTTTAGACCTTAACACATTCGGAGACCAAATGCCGCTATCACCAGCTGAATTGGTCGACGAAGCCATTCAATATGCATCTCTGGTCATGTTGGTTATAGTCGATGGTACCATAGCCCTTCCCATAACCACTCCTCCTTTAGATCCATTCAATCAACTCCTTACTACGAATGAAGTTGTTCAAGAAATCATGAGTTTTGGAGAGCAACATTCGGAGGATTGAAACCATTGTGTCCTGATATCTAATTCGGACATGATGCCTTTTAAAAACCTGTCCCCTAACATACGAAAAATTGTTTCCTCACCATACAAGATCATCCAAACTTTGGATGCAAAAGGAAACATGTGCAACACTTCCAGAACATTGCCCACAGATATTTCGATCACGGCAGGCATCATGGAAAACATCCAAATGCGAGCAAATTGTAGTCTTGAGGAAATTGCGAGCTCCACTTGCCTATATGAGGAATTCCATGATGAATTTGTTTGGTCTCATGAGGAAATGCCCGAATTTAATCTGTCATTTTTCATTCATGAGATCCAACTTTACGATTAAGAAAAACAAAATGGGTGGCCAATCCCTTCCCTAGAAATAGTCGCTCAACCGATGCCCGGCACTACGGTCGAAGAAGAATTCTTACTATACCTTAAACAGATGGATAAAACCTATCAAGAGACCAACTTGGCACTAGAGACTCACAAGCACCAAGTACAATCCCTATTTACGAAAGAGCTTAAGTTTCCTCCTTACCAAGAGGGCGACCTTGTGTTGCTCTATCATCCAAAAGATGACCTCTTGGAGGCATGCACGCTTCAACCCAAAAGGCGAGGTCCCTATGTCATAACAAAAGTCCTCCCCATGGGGGCATATGAACTACAGGACCAAGAAGGAGTCCCACTCAAGGAGCCCACATATGGGCTCTATCTGAAAAAGTATTATGCCTAGTATTGCTCTTGGCATGTGCTTTGTAATTTTATGTACTCATAAGTTTTGCTTACCTTTTTCAATGTTATTGGATTTCTTTGTTATTTAGTGGAGTACTTGTCTTATGCATTCTTGTCGCAATGTAGATGTCGTCATTCCCGTTAGCATATGTAGGATACGTAAATGGTGCCAGTCGTCACACACGACACATTACATCAGCTACTTGGGTCATCTACAAACCCAAGGCGAAACTATTTTGCCCCAGGGGGTCTTTCTTGCTGCCGCCACCAACAATATTTCCAAGTACATGTTCGCCATTTTTATTTTGATGGAAGCGTCACCAAGAGGTGTCTTCAATTTGGTGGTCAGGTCAGATTCCCAGCTAGTCGTTATGCAATTGACAAACCATTATCACGTTCGTAATCCGGCCTTGTTACGTAACTATCTAATGGTGTGACTCTTTGATCCAGGTGGATATTGGTGGCCACCTACCAAGTCCATATGGACCCCCATCATTGTCTCTTTCAACATTTTCAGTTTCCTTAATTGTAGCACCACTTACTATTTTTAGCATTTTTTCGGGTCCTGAACTTCCGGAGCTATTTTGAGGCCCTAAACAATGTTTTTTGGGAACTCTGGGGGCAACATGGGTCCATGGACCGATGTTGCCCTTCCCAAAGTGGTAGTTCTCAGATAGATCTTTCTAACGAGCTATCATACGCGTCAAACGGAGATCGTATGCCAAAGTTACGACCCCGGGAAATTGATGTACCAATTTACCCAAAACGGGGCCCACGATTTGGCGTTTCATCTTCTAGTGTTAGGTTTTGGAATGTGAAGGGTTTTCCATTGTTTCTCAACAATAAATAGGCCTTCGAGCCTCATTGTAACACAGTTTGAAACAGTTCAGAGACATGTAGCCATACATCTCTTCTCAGAGATAAGCTACCATCGTCCTAGCTGGTTTATTTCCAATTCTGGTTGTAAGCATATTTCGGTATTTTCCATTAATGAAATGAAGTGTTATTTCCGCTGCATCTCTTTAATTATGGTTATCGCATCTCTGTATTTATGGTTATCTCTGTAATCTATTGCGTTCCTATTTAAATCCGGATCAGTGGTATCAGAGCGGTCTACTTTTTCTCGGTTTTTCTTTGCATGTCCCCGATCGAGGTCAGCATATAAGGAGTTAGGGCTTGAACTGGTCGAACCTTGCAAGGCCAGCCTCGCAAATCCTGAACGGCCTCCAATGGGTGGGCGGGGGGGGACTTCTTTGACGGCACTCGAGCACAACGAGCGCGATGATGGAATAGTTTTGCAGATCCTCAGCGGCTACCTGGTGTGCTCGGCTCGCTGCACTGGAAATGCCACGCCCTTTAAGGTACAAGTTAATTTTGAAATCCCCATCTTCGAGGGTAAAATAGACGCAGATGCCGTAGATAAATGGTTAAATCTGCTAGATGGATATTTCTCTGTTCATGAATTTTCAAGTCGGGAAAGATTGTTTTCGCTCTTCTCAAAGCAGCCCCCCACGTCAAGGACTGGTGGGAAACCTACTGCGAGCAGAAGGATGAAAGTACAGGCTCACTATTTTCAGCCGCACCCACTTGGAATGACTTTCGGAATGGCATCAAGGAGCAGTACTACCCTGTCAAAAGCTATGAGGACAAATACATCAGATGGACCACGCTGCGGCAGGGA